>JAJEJO010051046.1:27720-58288 GCA_020662805.1 Glaucomys volans | reverse complement strand
AAGAAAAGAAAGAAAGAAAGAAAGAGAGAGAGAGAGAGAGAAAGAAAGAAAGAAAGAAAGAAAGAAAGAAAGAAAGAAAGAAAGAAAGGAGGGAAGGAGGAGGAAGGAGCAAATTGAGAGAGAAGAAGAAAGATGAAAGAAGGAGAGAAAGAAAGAGAAAAGAAAAGGAAAGGAAAGAAAAAAGAAAGAGGGAGGGAGGCAGGGAGGGAGGGGAGGGGGGAGGAGGGGAGGAGACGGAAGGGGAGGGGAGGGAAGGGGAGAGCCTAGTGAGGGAGGCATTCTAAGTGAAGGTATGTAGCCAGAGGCTGTAGTTAAGAGGGTATGGAGGACCTACAGTGAGCATCTAGCCATAGTCAGGGAGAAGCTCAGGTTAGCAAGTAGGGAAAGAGAAACCTAGAAATAATCCGAAAACACCTGATCCATCTTCTTCGTTGACTGGACACTGCCAGTAGCAAACATTTACTTCACACTTACTAGGCATAGGTAGTGTTCCGGGTCAGTTACAGATTTAAGTTATTTAATCTTTATAACAGCACTGTATACATTATCCTCAATTTAGAAATGGGGAAACACAGGGGCATTAAATAACTTGCCCAGGGTCACACAGTTAATAAATAGTTGTGTGGTTTTTGAACCCAGGTTGTCTGGCAACAGGGTCCATATCTTTAATACCATTGCTTTGTTGCCCTCAAGTGGCAAGTGGATGCCAAGATTGGTAATAATATCCTGGTTAGTGAGCTTTCTCCTCTTCTCATTGTAACTTGTGCAATTTGGAGCATTGAGTAGTTCATGTGGAATCAAAGTGCAGGTAGGTAACCAGCCTGAACTTAAAGCTCTCCTGGTAAAATGAAGCAGGCCACTCTGTTTCCTGGGGTGTCCTCATTACTTGGCAAGAATTCAAGTAAGATATCTGGGGCTGAGTGGTATTCCCTGTCCTATGGCTAGAAAGGCCACATGGCTTCATTGGTGTCACTGGCAGAATTACTGCATGCTGTCACCACTTCCCTATTCTTTCCCTACCACCGTATAAACTGAGAATTTTCATTATTGCTATGGTATTTCTGTGGCATGTTTTCAAAAATGAACAATAGATTTCTATTGCTATGTGATGTCCTTCCTAGACAGCTCTCTGTTTTTGGAGTTTATACTCATCCCAAGAAATAGGGTCAAGGAAATGGGAGGAAGGAGATGAGAAGCGCCAGAGCCTTTCTGAAGATTCTGGAAACTGAAAACTCAGGTTCATGAATTTTTCTGGAAAATCCATTCACCAAAGCTGCAGATACTATAATGGTTTGTGCCAGTTGTTCTCAGACTTTATCACAAACCTGCTATAACCACTTCCCAACTGGCCTCCTTCCATCTGGTCTTGATACAGTTCAATTCCCATACTGCTGCCAAAGAGATCTTTTTTATAATGCAGAAACTGATCATGTCGCCACCCACCACATGTGTTTCCAAAGTTTTCCATTCCCTTGGGATAATGTCTGAAATCCCAGCCATGGCATTGTAGGATTTGGAGTCCATTCATTTCTCTAGTCTATTTTCCCCTTCTCCCCAGACACACCTCGGCTGCACCCCAAACTCTTATACCTTTTCATGTCTCAAGAGAGGTCTCCACAAAGCAAAATGAGTTTGAGGTTTGGAATCAGTCTGTAATGGGCTCCCCAGTTCCAAGATTAGCACTTCCATGGCTCTACTGAATCTCTTAGAGTCCCAGTTTCCTCCTTTGAGATTTGAGATAGCATATAGAAAGCATCTATTATAGTTCCTATCACATAGCCGGTATTCAAAAGCTAGAGAGGAAAACGATATCATTGTTGTCTCTGGGCCTTTGTGAATACAGTTTTCTCAATCTGTAATGCCCTAACTCCTTTTCTCAGTTACCTTTGCTCACTGTTGAGAATTCAATAGAAATATCATTTCTTCCAGAGAGTTTTCCTAGGCCATTTCTCCCAGTATCCTGCTGCACTTCCACAGTACCCAGAGTCAACAGTCATGTAGTTCCCTCACTGTCTAAGATTTGAAGTGCCCTGTGTTAGTCAGCTTTTCATTGCTGTAACCAAAATACAGCAATGAATGTTCTTGCTGTAATCAAGAACAATTTAGAAGCGCCAAATTTTATTTTGGCTCATAGTTAGAGAGGTTCAGTCCATAGTGGGCCAACTCCATTGCTCTGGGCCAAGATGAGACAGAACATCATAGTAGAAGGGCATGGTGGAAGAGAGAGAGCTGAGCTGCTGCTTCATCATGGTGGCCAAGAAGGAGAGAGAGAGAGAGAGAGAGAGAGAGAGAGAGAGAGAGAGAGACAGAGAGAGAGAGAGACAGAGAGAGAGAGAGGCTGTAGGGAAGATGAATCCTTCTAGGGCACACCCACAATGACACACTTCTTCCAGACACACTTCACCTGCCTACAGTTAGCACCCCGTTAGTCCACTCAAACTAGCATGTACTGATTAGGTTATAACCCTTACAGTCCAATCATTTCACTTTTGAACATTCCTCCATTTACACAACAACTGTTGTGGCACGCCTCATATCCAAACTGTAACATGCCCAAACCCTGCGGGCTGCCACTCTGAAAATCCAATCTGAATACAATCTTTCTCTTTTCTCATTTCTGAAAATGAATGTTTAAAGGTACTCATATCTCAGCCACCTCTTTTCCACTAACAGAAGGTGAGTATTTCCATTTCTTCTTCAATGACTGCTATCCCATGTTCTGGAACTTGACATAGAGACAATGGCTTCTATACCTTCTTCCATTCAATCCTAAGAACTCTGCCAAGAAACATTAGTCCTCTTTACAGCGTAAACTGAGATTCAGAGAATCTAAACAACTTGCCCCAAATCACAGATAGACGATTCTTGTGGTGTCCTACCTGAAGAAAGATTACACATAGATCTTTTACACTTGGATGTGGGCCAGTGGCAGTTGCCAGGGAGAACCATTCTGGAGGTAGGACCAAGAAATAACAGGCAATCCATCCTCCATGCCAAGGTAGGCAAGCATCCTGCTACTCCCGCTATGTGAAATTGACCCACTGAATTAATCTCTGCTGCCTCAGTTTCCTCATCTGAAATGTATGGCTAATGATAGTACCAACCTTACAGAGTCATTGAGAGAATGAATGAGGCAATGCATTTAAAGTGTTTAGCAAAGTGCCTGGCATATGGTAAGCCCTTGATTAAATGTAAGCTATTGTTATTGTCTTTAGGAAACAGAAGAAATGGGGGGAAAGTGTTAATAATATCCTTACTGATAATAATAAGTCTGAAAGGGAATAATCTCAGAGTAACTTAAAGTTCAGTCAGGTAAAGGATCTGGACACCAGAAGGGCATGGTGACCTCCACAGGAAGAATAGGCAGCTCTCAAAGGTCAGAAGTAAGTCCAGAGGCAAAATTCCTGTGCTGGGGATGCAGCTTAGTGGTATAGTACTTGCCAGGCATACATAGGCTACCATACTATAGAGATACCTGCATACTGCATATTGGTAATTTTGCTATTTGTAAAATTACCAATAGCCAAATTATGGAACCAGTTCAGGTATCCATCAATGGATGAATGGGTAAGGAAAATGTGGTATATATACACAATGGAGTTTTATTCAGTCATAAAGAGAAATGAAATCATGTCTTTTGCACAAAAATAGAAATTTGAGAGCATTATGTTACATGAAATAAGTCAGACTCAAAAAGTCAAAGGTCATATTTTCTCTCTCTCATCTTTGGAAGCTAGAAAGAAAAAAGGGTAATAATAGGGTGAGGCAATCACATGAAGATCAAAGGGAGACCAGTAGCGTAAAGGAAGGGGACCAGAGGGAGGGAAGAGTGGGGGGATAGGGGAAATACTGCAGAATTAAATTGACTAAATTATTTTGTTATATTGTGTGCATATCAAATATGTAACAATTGGACTGGGGTTGTGATTCAGTGGTAGTGCCTAGCATGTGTGGGGTCCTAGGTTCGATTCTCAGCACCACATAAAAATGAAATAAAGGTATTATGTCCACCTACAACTAAAATATTTTTAAAAAATATGTAATAATGAACTCTACAGTTATTATAACTATTATGCACCAATAAAAATAAAGAAAAAGAAAAACATGAAATAAAATAGTTAAGCAAAAAATTAGTATTAACCATAGTTTCAGAAAAGACTTGAGCTTAATAAAAGTAAAATTTCCTATCAGTAAATAGAACTTTTAGAATTAATTTTATTTAAAATAGATGTGATTTTATGATATTTTATAATCATAATAATGTTACAAGGATTAAATGACAAAGGACTTAGAACAGTGTTCATACTTTGTATGTGCTAAATGTGTTTGAAAATTTGTCTTGAATGGCATTTATTTCTTAAAGAATGATTGATTACATTAATTTTGAAGTAAAGACAAAAAATATATTTTGTGACTATGGAGATGTCTTTAATAGTACACATAGAGGGGATGGGAGTGGGAAAGACAATAGAATGAATGGGACATAACATTCCTATATTCATATATGAACACATGACCAGTGAAATGCCACATTACATACAACCATAAGAATGGGAAGTCATGATCCATGTATGTATGATATGTCAAAATACACTCTACTGTCATGGATATCCAAATAGAACAAATAAAAATGAATACAAAGAGGAAATAAAGTATAATTTAATATATAATAGGAAAAAAGGCAAAAATTCTGTGCCATGGTGTAGCTCAGTGGTACAGTGCTTGTCTAGCATGCACAAGGCCCTGGGGTCAATTCTCAGCAGTACAAAAAAGAATAAGGGTGTCAAAAATCCAAAAAGGTAGTGGAAATGGTGACAAGCCACTTTGTCATTTCATTTTTTCACAGAAATGCTGACCCAGTGAGAGACGAATCCCAGCCTTTGGAAGGTATGGGGATTTGGAAAGGGATGATAAGTATTGTCAATTTTGAAAGGGATGATGGATGGTTCCAGAGCATTGGGAACATCTCAGAAGGAATATGCTATGGAGAAATGGAAGCCATAGAGGCACAAGCATGACTTTAAAAACATTAACTATAACCACTATTAATATTTTATAATTTTTTCTTTCTATGGTTCTCCCATGCACATCTTTTAACAAAATGGAAATTGTACTGTTAATTCATGGTTTTTAACCTATTTTTCTTAAATTAAAAGTACTTCTTGGGTACCCTTTTATGCCACAGCATAATTTTTAATACCTGTCAAAATATAATTCTGATTCTATAACCTCAATGATCTTGATGACAAAAAATAGGGGAGGTAACCAAGAAACTATGTGTTCATGTGAGGAGCTCTTGGATATGTTCAACTTTGGAAAATGAAACATCCAATACCTGGCAGGATAGGATTCTGAGCTTTATATCATAGTGTCACCTGTAAACTCATTCATTTTGTCTTCTAGACATTTTTCCATGTCATTGACTGTGGTGACCATGATAATATGGGTGAAAAATCAACTCCAGAAAACATAATTGACTAAGGGCCCCAGCTGCTGTGATATCTTCTGCCAAATTTGGCCTCTGTCCTTAACTTCTTGGGATCAGACTTACATTTCTGTCTGAGGTCATTCCCAGCCTCTCTGATTTCAGCTCTATTTTCTCTCACACATTTTCACCAGTGCAATTTTTGTACATTTAATCCTGTCTTGGTAACAGCTTCTTGAAGGATCCAGACTAACACATGGATCAACAGGGGAGCAGATGGCCTGTTGTGCATGTCTCTCTGCAGGCTACCACTGAGCCATCACACCAGGATGCTGACCCCCAATGATCCTGAATTACACTGAGCATGGGTCCACCTGAACCTAGTTAGAGTCACTTGACCCAGTTGAATCCCTGGGGCAGGCAGGAACCAAATCTATGTCTTGGATTCTGACAACTAAGACTTCGTGGAAAATACTTTTCTTTCTAAAACTGCAGATGTCCGCTCTCATTTGTGGTCTATGAAACTAGCCAATTTTACTCAAAGACCAACTTTATTAGGCAGCTACATGCTGACCCCAATGATACCTAGCATCAGTCCAAAGAGCTCTTTGTCAAAGTCACTGCTCTTAATAGTACCACTCTCCCTGCCAATAATTATAATAAGAGCTAACATTTATTGAACACTTAATTCATGCCAGGCACCATGCCATGTACCATGCATAGATCATTTTCTTTGATTCTCATAAGTACTCTGTATGGTAGGTTCTGTTTTTTTCCCCCCAGAGGAGTTAAGTGTTTGCTTAAGGACTAATTAAGGTCAACATTTAAAATCAAATTAATCTTATTTCACAGTCTCTGTTCTTAAACAGAATGAGAATACCTGGAGCACACTGAAGCCAATTTTTTTTTGGGGGATGGCAAATGATGTCTCAGTCAGGACCACAGACTTCATTCCCTCCACCTGCTTGCTCCACAGTGACCTTCCCCATCCAGACTCTTGTTCTATCTTGGGAAGTAATGCTGGATGGGGTGGACTTGAATAAGGGGGTCTAAATTCTCCTGCAAAGAAGTTTGTAGCTAAGAAGAGAGCAGATGTGGTCTAATCTTGGCAAGTGAACTGATAAAGGAGATGGGATTAGAGAAAAGCCTTTCCATTTTTCTCTTTACATGTGGGGGTGCCATGCTCATGAGGGATCTAATTAGCAATCATGGGCTACAAGCACAAAAAGTAAATAGAAATGATAGAGTTAGGGCTTTTTCCCCTAGGGGGAGAAATGTGTGATTTTACCCAGAGACAAAGTCCTCATTTGTTCTGTTAATATCAACCACTTCATGGTATCGTGACTGCCTTAATTGCTGCCATTCCTCTGTGGCAGATGAAGTATCTATTCCTCTATGACCCATGGGATGCACAAGAATTAGCATAACAGCACCACCTCCACCCCTGGTGACAGCTCAGCCAGCACCAGGCACACATAGACCATCATTTGAGTCAATTAGGAGAGCACCGAGTGTCTCTTCAGCCACTCAGCCCAGCTGATGATAGGTGCTTGTTAGTTCAGTCTTAGCGCCAGGGCTGTAACTGACAGGTGTGACTGAGTGCAGTCAGAGCGCATGCTGCGGCCGCCACTGCCATTCTCTTCAGTCCCGGCTTCTCCATCTTGCAGTGTGGTGACTAAGCTGGTCATACTTGAATGAGTTCCCTCCTGTTGTCACTGAAATCAAAGAGGGCTAGTAGCTGTATCTCCATGCTAGGGGCAAATAAGCAAGAGGGGTGAAGCTTGCAGGTGAGGGGTTCTGGCACATGTGTTCAAGTGGTTCTGTTCTACATGCTGAGCCCCAGAACTGGGATGCAGTCTGAGGAGTTTCTAGGGAGTGGGAATCTGAAGTGGACTCAGTGAAGAAGGAAGGAGATGGAGAAGGAGGAAATTCATCATCATCATCATCATCATCACTACCACCACCACCACCACGTCTATTTATCAAGTATCGACCTAGTGCTAGGCAGTGGTGTGAATGATCTCAGTCCTCCAAGAAGTGTTATGAGAAGATACTGCCTCCATATTACAGATCAATAGACTGACTCTCAGTATGGTTTAATGACTTCCCTTAGTTCATATATACCTAGTAAATGGTTAAGCTAGGAAAAGAGACAATGCCCAGCCATAGGAAAATTGTGTTCTGTTTGGCATTAAAATACATGTAAATATAAAACAATTTTAGTTTGCATTCCACTAAAAGTATATACCAAATTATCAAATGTAATGAAACCCAGGACTAAAATGCACAGGACGGATAAATGCTAATGTGGAGGAGGGGTGCTCAGGAAGGAGAGAAATGGAGATGAGAAGGAAGACTCTTAAGGAAAGATGGAACTTCAGTGAGGTTTGGAAAGATGGGTAGAACTTGAATAAACTTTTGAAAAGGGAGGCTGTCCCAGGAGGGAAAAATAATGTAAGCAAAGGCATGTGGGTGACAACAAATGTGTGAGCAAGGTTGACTGGGAGCAGAGTGCCCCAGTTAACAAAAATTCTGTACTGAGGACTGAACCCAGGGGTGCTTTACCACTGAGCTACCTCTTCAGTCCTTCTTAATTTTTTTGTTTTATTTAGAGATAGGGTCTTGCAAAGCTGCTGAGACTGGCCTTGAACTGGCCTTAGCCTCCTGAATTGCTGGGATTATAGGTGTGTGCCACTTCACTGGGCTCAGTAAATATTTTTGAGGGCATACAGTGTAATACCTATGAACTGGATTAGACTAGACAAGTGGTATACTGCTGTGAGCAAAACAGATTTTAAAAATCCCTGTTTTCATAAAACTCACATTCTATCATATTATTGTCATAGCACTCAACTCTATCTTGTTTACTTGTTTACCTATTTTTGTCTGATTCCCCCATCCCTCCTAAGAAATCATGCTCCATGACAACACGACTATATATAATGATTTTATTTATCTTTTTAATTTTCATTTTCCTTTCTCTGGGCGATGGCCACTGATACACAATTGGAGGAACACCCCAAATACAATTTTCATCCATCTGCTTGGGGTGAATATGTTAACCCCATTACCCACTCCAAGCCCAGCCACATAATTTACTCCCCCTCCTAAAGTTCTGCTGATTGCCTCAGAGATGGGAATACACTCCATGACATTTGCTGCAAATGGTGGAACACAGCCTGTCTGCTCCAGGAGTGTGAAGATGTGGGGTTTATAGCTGCTGCAGCCATTATGACCAGGCAGGAACATTTGCCAGTTTGGGGGCATCACGTGAAACCTGAAGATAAAGCTGACATGCAGAGAACAGGACAGAGAGAACTCTGGTAATTGCTTAATCAAGCCTCATGTGAGGCTAAACCTGCCTCTAGACATTTCACTTATGTGAGCCAGTTTGTGCTAAGTTTCCTATCATTTTTAACACCAAAGATTTGAGACAGGGATTTTGTGTTCTTTATCATTGTAACTTCAGGGTCTTCTCTCTAACAAAACTTGGCCCATTGTAGGAAATTATTATTTGTTTAGTGAATCCTTGTAATGAGTAGAAAAAGAAGTTCAAAGGAAGTGGCCCACACTGGAGAAAAGATAGTCTATTCAACAAATGGTGCTGGGAAAAATGGAAAGCCATGTGAAACAAAATAAAATTAAACCTCTATCTCTCACCCTGCATGAAACTCAACTCAAAGTGGATCGAAGACTTAGGTGCTAGAATAGAAACCCTGAGCCTACTAGAAGAAAAAGTAGGCCCAGATCTTCACCATGTCGGCCTAGGATCTGACTTCCTTAACAAGACTCCTAAAGCACAAGAAGTAAAATCAAATACCAATAAATAGGATGTATTCAAACTTAAAAGTTTCTTCTCAGCAAAAGAAACAATTATGTGAAGAGAGAGCCTACAGATTGGGAGAAAATCTTTACCACATGCACCTCAGATAAAGCATTAATCTCTAGGATATGTAAAGAACTCAAAAAATTTAACACCAAAAACAACAACAACAGATAGCCTAGTCAATAAATGGGCTAAGGATACTTCACAGAAGAAGACACGCAATCAATCAACAGACATGAAAAAATGTTCAACATCTCTAGCAGGTAGAGAAATGCAAATTAAAACTATTATAAGATTTCATCTCAGTCCAGTCAGAATGGCAATTATGAAGAATACAAGCAACAATAAACGTTGGCGAGGATGTGGGGAAAAGATAAACTCATACATTGCTGGCAGGACTGCAAATTGGTGCAACCATTATGGAAAGCAGAATGGAGATTCCTCAGAAAACTTAGAATGGAACCACCCTTTGACCCAGCTATCCCACTCCTAAGTTTGCACCCAAAGAGCTTAAAATCACATACTACAGTGACACAGCCACATCAAGGTTTATACCAGCTCAACTTTTTCTTGCTATTTTAAAAAGTTCATATACTATGTGGAGTTAATGTTAGTGAGGTAAATCACAATTCAGCAGTGTCTAAAACATACATGCTTTATTTATGTTTTTGTAGTGTTAGGATGGAACCCAGGGCCTTTCACATGCTAGGCAAGTACTCCACCATTGAGCAACGCCCAAGACTAGCATGTTTTAAAGGATCATATTAAAGAGAACACCTGCATGGTTTCTGCCCCGTTAAAAAGGGAACAGTGCCAAGCTCTTTGAAGTTCATTTTATTTCTTCCCCAATCATGTTCCTCCTCTCACACGTCCTCACAAAGCGAACAACAATCTGACCTATGTTAATCATTTCCTTACTTATTTTTATAGGAATACCAGCTGGGTATTTTTTTTTTAATACTGGAGTTGAACCCAGGAGTGCTTAACCACTGAGCCACATCCCCAGCCATTTTTATTTTTTATTTTGAGACATGGTCTTGCTAAGTTGTTGAGGGCCTTGCTAAGTTGCTGAGGCTGTCTTTGAACTTGTGATCCTCCTGCCTCAGCCTCTAGATTTGCTGGGATTACAGGTATGTGCCACCATGCCTCTCCTGGATGTGTATATTAAAAGTTCAGTTTGGCTTTTTATTTTTTTTTTTTTGATAGTGCGGGGGATTAAACCCAGGGATTAAACCTAGGCAAGTTGTGTATACATACCCAGCTCCAGTTTGGCTGCCTTTAAAAGAAAACTCACATAAATGGGATGATGCAGTAACCTTTCATGAGTGGCATATTTCACTCAACATTTTATGAGAGTGATTCATGTCGCTTCATGTTCCTATAGCACATTCACCTTCATTGCAGCATTCCATTGTAAGAACATTCCACAATTTATTTCTCTTCACCATCATTATTAACATTATTTTATAATTTATTAATCCACTTTATTATTGTTATTATCAGTACTATTATTATCAATGTTATTATTACTATTATCATCACTATTTGGGCTACTTCCAGTTGGAGAAATTCCAAACCAACAGTGCTATGAACATTCCTGAGCACATCTCCTGGGATACATGTGCAAAATTCTCTAGTACAGGAGCTGAGGGTGCTGCCCAGTGGTAGAGCACTTGCTTAACTTGTGCAAGGCTCTGGGTTCAATCCTCAGCACTACCATAAAAAGGTCTTAGTGGGCATAGTGGTACACGCCTGTAATCCCAGCAACTCAGAAGGCTGAGACAGGAGGATTGCAAATTCGAAGCCAGCTTCAGCCACTTAGTGAGGCCCTACGCAACTGAGCAAGATCATGTCTTAAGAAATAAAAAAAAGCTAGGGATGTGACTCAGGAATTAAGCACCCCTGGGTTCAATCCCCAGGAACGCCCCCCCCCACAAAAAGGTTTCTAGTGCATATATCTAGGAGTAGAATTGATGTGTCATAAAATGCATTAGGTTTCATTTTATGCATATGCGTTAGGTTGGGGGTATAGTTCAGTGGTAAAGGTCTTGCCTAGAATGTGTAAGGTTCTGTGTTCAATCCCCAATACCAAAAAAAATGTTTAATTCATGTATGTGTTCATGTAGATACCTGGGTTTTCAATTCACATTTCAATCAATAGTGGAAGAGCATTCACATTGCTGCACAGTCTCACCAACCATTTGGCATTGTCAGCCCACTGAATTCTTGCCAATTGCTTGCGTGTGTAGTAGTCTCTCCTTGTGGTTTCCATTGTCCCTCAGTTCAAATTGCTTTCCAATTGTATCATAATTTGTAATTTCCCATATATAAACTGTGTTTCTTAATTTATCAGCATATTTTCTAGTTATCTTTGGATTCTTCAGTTTTGACTTTATTTCATTGTTGTAACATAAAGTGAAATATGTGGTTCTTAAGACTGAAAATTTGTTGAAGTTGGAATTTTATAAAAAGTTTCATGTATTCTTGGGGGAAATGTATATTTTGTAGTTCTTAAGAATAAAAAGCTCTCTCTGTCCCTTATAACAATTTTGTTATATATATTATTTAAATCTTTATATTCTTGTGGGCTTTTATTCTTATTCTGTGAATTACTAAGTAGGATGTATCAAAAATTTCCCAAGATTGTGGGCCTTTCTATTTGTTTCCTTTTTTTTAACATAGACAGATGCTTATTTAGGAAATTATATATATATTAAAGGGAGAATGGTCACCCCATTCTCAAGAGAAAGATGCCTTTTGGAGTAAAACAAGGAATATACATTTAAGAGAGAATGTGGGCTGTCTCCAGAGGCAGAGAAAGTCCTTATTTATTTTTCAGTCCACTAGCCTGCTTATATATTTTTGAGGCTGTAATGTTGGGAAACACACATTTAAAATTTTCATGTTATTCCTGTGACTTAAAATCATTGTGACTACAAAGTGAACCTCTTCATCTTCAGAAACAGTGTGTGCCTAAACATCTGCTTTATCAGACACTAACCTAGTTAAACTGAATTTCTTTCTTTCAGCGTGGCACACATTATTTTCATGTTTTTACCTTTACTTTTTGTATCTTTCTCTTTCCAATGTTTCTCCTATAAACAACATTTAGTTGGTCATTTTTACTGAGCTACTCTGAATATCTTTCTTATTAGCTGGAGCTTTTAGTCCACTTATATTTGATATAATTAATGATCTATTTTGAATTTATGTCTACCATATTATTTTGTGATTTATATGTGCCTCAGCACTTCTATTTCTATTTGTACAACTTGTTCTGTGCTTCTTTCTTAATTTTTTGATGGATTTAATCTATTTCATCATTCCATTTTCCTCCCTACTAATTTGGAAGTTACAGAGTTTGTTTCTGTTTTAATGGTTATCTTTGAAATGGCAACATGCATGCTTAACTTTTCAAAAATATTTTGATCATATTCTTACTCTTTTGGACAATTATTAGACTTAAGAATGCTAACTGCCTTTACTCTTCTGACATAGACGGGCAAATAAATAGATGATAGATAGATAGAGATTTGCTTTATTTCTTAGTTCTGTTCTTTTTAACCATACAAGGCATCAAGGCAGTAAAATTATATAATCAGTATTTAGACTCCCTATTTTGGACAGCTGTGAGTTTAGTCTTCTGTTACCCACCCTTCAGGAGGCCACAAAACTTCAAATTGTGATTCCACAGGTAGAATAAATCTCCTTAATTCAGTAGTACATTTTGGCCTGGTAACTCTTTGGTCAGTTCATTGATACTCTTAGGTGCTTTGAATATTTAATTCAACACTTTTAGTTTAACTTTTAGAGGTAGGAGGGCCAGTCAAAATATCACCAGAAATAAACTTGACCTTGTCTTTATTCAATTTTATTTTGGTCTCTCTCATACATTTTTGGGGCATATGTGCTTCAACCATCTTTTACTTGTTTCTTTTTTAACTTTGCATTTACCTCAGCAAACTTTCTTTTTTATGTCCCTCTCTACTTGTCTCATTTGTACGTCTCAAAGAAAAAAAAGTCATGTCCCCAATTATGTCTAAAATGTTGAAGGGTAATAAAAGTGATACTCTTGAATCAAGGTGATATTTATAAATTATAAAATTTTATAAATGATAAAACAGCATCATAACCAAGTGAAGTCCTTGAAACAGTCCAAAAATCCTTTCAGAATCTCTACAAAGTTTCTCTTCTTCATCTAATTAAACCCACTTTTCCTTAAGTACCACAAGAATTCAAGAGTAGTAAAAAAAAGTTATATTTTGGTTAACTGCAGTACAATATTTTGAAATATTTGGAGTCTCTACAACCACTATGTATAATATTTTGGTGTACCAGACATCTGACTTATAGATGAATCTCAGGAGTGCAATCTATTTTCAAGATAGGGCCTACTTGTAAGTTAGTTTTAAAAGATTAAAATAATGTTATAACCATATTAAAAGATATTTTAAAAGAAAATATTTTCTACTTCTACCAGCTAAATATTCCTTTTCCCTCCCAAACCTTATTTATATACTGACATAATTTACTTAGTTACAATTGTACTAAATATGATGCTGAATTCTCCTTTTGCAACTTTCCAAAGCATCATAAATACTCTTTATTGTTACACAACATCTTATCTGGCATTTTCAATATTTGCCAATTATTCCACCAAGCTGATATATTATACTTTACTTAATTTCTCTATTGTTGGAAACTCTTTAAGCCATTTCAATATTCTTCCCATTATATTGTTATAAATGTGTGCATATATCCATTTTCTTATTTTGAATTATTGCTTTAGGAGAAATTTATAGGGGTGGGTTTATTGGGTATGAGGCTGATAACATTTTATGGTTTTTGATACACATTGAGCCCTAAAAATAATGCAGCAATATATAATGACACCAGTAGTTGATGGGTATTCTTGTTTTCCTTGACAGCAATGTAAAATTATTTTTTTGTTGAATAATGTGTATAGATTGTGTGTTTATTCAATATATGCTTATTGACCTCCTAATGACGTAGACATTGTGCTGTGGACACTGAGATGAATAAACTATGGGTGCTGCCTTGAAGGAATCATAGCCTTGTGAGTGTATATAAAAAGGGAACGTGCAAAGTACTGTGACAGAGGGCTTAAACATTTCCAGAGGAACATAAGTGAGGACTACATACAATATATGAGTTTACGTCTGTTTTTCTAGCGCATATACAGACTTCCCATACAACTGTTCCCTATAAAATACATACACATTTCCCAAATAAAAAGGGAACCTCATTTTAGTTTTTTGGCTTGATGTACATTCCCTTATTTATTATATTTATTCTCAATGTACTTACTTGTAATTTCTCTTGCACAGATTGCAAGTTTGGTTTATAGTACAGTATTTAAAAGAGTATTTATGATAATATGTACAGTGACCTAGCATCACAATGAAGCAAAGATAACAACAACAACAATCCCACAGCAATCGTCTGCTGGAAGAAGAAAGAGAAAGATCGTGATGCTGAGCTGGGATGCAAAGGAGTCTGCAGGAGAGTGCAATTGCCTGTCTCTGAAAGAAAGGTGAGTTGTAGGGATTGTTGTCACTGTTTGGGGAAAACAAGACAAGATTTTAGGAAGAGTTAGTTCCATTGCATCTTGTGGTTTATAACTGAATGAACTAAAGAATCCTGGCAGAGAGACTCCCCACACCACAAAATAGGGAACATTATATTATGAATACATAATAATCCAGTAAAAAATAATGAAAAGGTAGCAGCTTTCAAATTGCTTCCAGTCAAGGAGAGTGATAGGGTGCTACTCTCACACTCTGGTCTGCGGAAGAAATCCAGAAGCCAACAGGCCAGCAAAGTGGTTTTTGCTTTTAATCAACCAGTCGATATCATGCTTTAGGAGTGTGCTTCAGTAAGGGCACCTTTCCGTTTTGGACTGAGCAGAAGCTCAGGAGCATTGAGATGGAGCCTTACAAGCACCAGCCCTTAAGGCTCTCAAGTCCAAGCCTCTCCTTTTCCAAATGAGGACACAGATATCGCCATTGACAAAAATCTCACTTCTTAGTGGAGATTTGGTTCAGAGGGGGAGAAAATGAGACTTCCTGACTGTCTGGTCCATTTCCATTAGATCAGTTCTCCAACACTTAGAACCACAAAGAGGTGGAGGATTAGTTGGAAGTACCATGGGGCACTGGGCAAATGGACTGAAAGCACTTTCTAGGTGCATTTTGTAGTGGTTTTTACAGGTGGGGATGAGTCCTTTTTGTTTCAAGTCTCATGAGTGTGTACTCTCTGACAAAGGCTAGCACTAAAAGGGACATACATGTGAAGAGGCCACTTAGCATCGCTCTCCTCACTGCAGTGAGACAGCCATTACTTTTCATTAAATAAGTAATATTCCGAGTATTCCACTTACTCATCATTAAGGGCCATTAGTAGCTACTCTTTATCACACATAGACCCTAATGGAGCTCTATTGAGGGTTTTACTCAAACAGTTGCTAATTTTCAAAGGGAAAATTAGTAATACTGGAAGCAAAATTTAGATTTTCCACTAAAGCTCTTCTAAATATCCTCCCTTTTTCCCCTCTGCCCTGGAAAATAAAGCAATAACACAGGAATTATGGTGAGGCTTTAACAGGAAGAACTTCTGGGTCCTCTTCCCTGGGTTGCAGTTCAGGCTTCGGTCACAGGGGAGCACACTCACCTCTTAATTTCAGCTCACAAAATACTTGCCGGTTTCACTAGTCTTTTTGGACCCCAGGTCATCCAACTTGAAGATCCAGTCATTTAATGGGGCCAGGAGGCAACAGAAGAGTCCTCCTTTAAGCCAGAGACCAATTCTTATCCTGTCTCAACATTTCAATGAAAAAGTTGTTCCAAGTCTATTCCCAAAATGCATCTGTAGACTGAACAGATTTGGGTTAGCCTGGGACAAGTTGTTTTAGCTCCTCATGGCAAATCTGCCTAGTGAAGCCAGAGGAGTTCCAATTAATAGTCATGGCAGAGAGGCAAGGTGGTCCAGCTAGATGACTTCTAGGTAAGATTAGTGAGAATCCATCCCCACTTCCACTTTTTCCCCATTAGTCTCCTCTTCAATCTTTCCCATTGGTTTAATTAGTTTACTCTTTCAAACTGCAAATGCCCTTAGATTTTGCAAAATTGCTGTAAACTGAGTAGATTGTTCAGAAAGTTCTAGCATGGCCATTGGTGCTGTTACTTAGCTAGAGATTCTGAGATAAGTAGGACCAAGGAGTATGGAAATTTGAGACCCAGAGGTTTAAACTTGATTTTCACTAGCAAATCTGTACAAAATGTCCTTTATTTCCTTGACCATCTGGCTGTTCATCAATTTAATTTTTGGTTTTAACATGATAAATAACAGACAAGTAGGTGACTTTGGACAGATCTTGTTTCCTTTGCTGGGTCCAGGATTAGCAGATAATCCTGAGATTGTTCATTGTATATTCTCAAAGCCTGTAGACGTTAAACCCATCAGGTTTAAGGTAGGGCACTTTGTGTTCCTCAGAAGACAATTCCACTTGCAAATGCTTTTTAATTAACAGGGGCTTTGTAGTAGCTTTCCCATCTACCCAGCTAGAGTTCCCATGTCTGGGCAGGTGCATCCTGTTGTGATTACAGAACAACAAAGGGGAGTGCAAGGGCAGGGACACTTCAGACAACTGTGACAGAATGAGTGCATGCCTCCCAGCTCTCTGGCTCCTGCTGCTTCTGTTGCTCCTCCTACTGCATTCCCCAAAGAATATTCTTTAGCAAACTCTAGTGCTCATTGCTCGATGCATTCAAAACTATTCACTCAACACCATTCTGTGCAAGGTACTGTGCTGGGCCCTGCTAATACAGTTCCAAGCAAGGAGAGCAAGGAGAGTTCGGTAGCTAAAGTGGGATGCAATTACACATGGAAGCACAAAGGTAAATTGGAGGAATATTTGAATGTGGGAAATTTTCTCCCATGAATCCACTACCTTTACCCCCTAGTGATCTCTTTCTCAGTCTTTATGGGCATGCCTCCAAATGAACATGAACTAATCTACTTTTTGATGCTATGGAGTCCTAGAGAGGATGTTGCTACCTACCCTGCTTACTACTATGACATAGCAAGGAGTTCTATCAAAACTAAGAGCTGGTAGCATCATAAAACCTAGATCAGCACTATTGGCATACATATTATGTGCAGAACACAAGCAGCTGGACTTAGCATATGGAATCAGACTGGTGCAATACTATTCCTAGTTTCTCACTTCCCATACTTGGGCTCACCAGGAGACGCCTCAAAGTGGGGGGGGGGAGTCTTGATGTACAGGGGGTAGTGGGAGGGGTGAGAAGAGAGTAATTATATATAAAGATCATGGAATTTCAGAGCTGGTAAAGTCCGGATACTCTTGATACTTAGAGTGCTTCTCATAGACCAGCAGCATTAGCATCACCTTGGAGCTTGTTGGAAATGCAGATTCTCAGGTTCCACCGCCAACCTACTGAATCTAGATATGTCTCTTAATATTCCCCAGGTGACTTGTAAATACATTAAAATGTGAGAAATGTTGCTCTAGTTTGGTCATCTTCAATTTTTTCCTGGACATGCATTAGATGATGATTCTGTGCAGAACACATTTCCCTGACTGTGGCCAAGGTTGTGAATGCCTCTATATGATGAGTGAGAAATGATAAGAGAGCACTGCAATACATTAGTGACATATCATGGTTTGGAGTGACTGATCTTAGCCCTTTTATTCTAAAAATAAATGAATTACCTAATTCCTATAGTAAAAGTTCATGGCAGAGCTGGGACCAAGAACCCAGGTCTTTGGAGATCCTTGGTTCTTTTTTTTAACATTTTTATTAACACATAATAATTACACATATCTATGAGGCATAGTGTAATATTTCAGTACATATATGCAACATGTACTGATCAAACCAGGGCCATGAACATTTCCATCTTTTTATCATTTCTTCATGCTTGGAGCATTCAAGCTCTTCTAATCTAGTTCTTCATAATTTATGTAATAGGTTATTGTGAATTAAGGTCACCCCACTATGCTGTAGAACACTAAAACTTATTACTTTTCTCTAACAGTCTTTGTGTACCCATTGTACAACTGCGCACTCTCCTCCTCTCCCTCCCAGACTCTAGTTATCGCTATTACACATTCTGATGGACTTTAAAAAAATTCCACATATGAGAGATGGAACATGTAGAATTTGTGTTTCTGCATCTGACTTATTTCACTTAATGTCCTCCAGTTCCATTTATTTTGCAGCAAACAATAGGATTTCATTCTTTTCATAGCTCAATTATATCTCATTGTGTCTACCCGCCATATTTTCCTTATCCATTCATCCATTGACAGGCACCGAGGCTGATTCCATATCTTAGCTATTATGAATTGTGTCACAATAAACATAGGCATGCAGGTATCTATTTTGTATGCTGTCTTCATTTGCTTTGGACATATACCCAGAAGAAGAATAGCTAGGTCATATGGTAGATTTATTTTCAGGTTTTTTTGAGGAACTTTCGACTGTTCTCCATAATGGCTGTGCTAATTTACATTCTCCTTAACAGTGTATGAGAGTTCCCTATTCTCTGTCCTCTCCAGCTTTATTATCTTAATCTTTTTGATAATAGTCATCCTGGGGTGAGATGATATCTCATTGTGGTTTTGATTCATATTTGCCTGATGTTAGCAATGTTGAGCGTCTTTCTATAAATTTTTTGGTCATTTGAATTTTTTTCTTTTTTTGGGGGGGGTGTACCCAGGATTGAACTCAGGGTCACTCAAAAACTGAGCCACATCCCTAGCCCTATTTTGTATCTTATTTAGAGACAGGGTTTCACTGACTTGTTTAGTGCCTTGTGGTTACTGGGGCTGACTTTGAACTTGCAATCCTCCTGCCTCAGACTCCCAAACCACTGGGATTATAGGTGTGAGCCATCGCACCTGGCTGAATTTTTTTTCTTTTGAGGAATGTGTATTCATATCCTCTGCCCATTTTAGAATTGGAACATTTGTTGTTTGTTATTGAGATTTTATGTTCTTTAGATATTCTGGATCTTAATCCTTTATCAGAAGAATAGTCTGTTCATTCTATTATTTCCTTTGTAGTGCAGAAGCTTCTTAGTTTGATATAATCCCATTTGTATATTTTTGCTTTTATTTCCTGTGCTTGTGGGGTCTTATCTAAGAAAATAATTACTTATACTGATGTCTTGAAGTGTTTCCCATATTTTTTCCTAGTAATTTCAGAGTTTCTGATTTTACATTGTATCCATTTATTATTGCTTCTTTTTAGTTATACCTAACATTAGGATTGATTTCGACATAATTATAAAAGTCTGGAATATAACTTGTTCTAATTCAATCTCTAGTACTTCCCCTATCCCTTTCCTCCTCCCTCTCCCTATACTACTATTCTACTGATCTTTCTGCTCTTTGTTTGTAGTTTTTGTTAAATTAGTGTCTTGTGGATATGGATTTTGAGTTGATTGTGTACAGGGTGAGAGACAGTGTTAAAGTTTCAGCCTTCTGCAGGCAGATATTCAGTTTCCCCAACATTATTTATGGAAGAGGCTCTCCTTTCTCCAATGTATATTTCTTGTGCCATTGTCAAGAATCTGTTCGCTATAAATGCATGGGCCATTTCCGGGCACTCTATTCCATTGGTCTGTGTCTGTTTTTATGCCAGCACCATGTTCAGCAGTCCTGTGGATTGGCCTTGAGTCAGAGGTTTCCTGCTTTTCTCTTACAACCAAGTTCCTCGGGGCCTGTGTTTTAGTCATTTCTCAGGCTTAAGGGGCCAGCTGCTAATATCTGCAAGCAGCTAACATGAATGTTTACCCACCTATCTTTGAACAGCTTCGTAATCTTATCTCTGTTGGTTTTAGCAAGATATTTACCTGTCTGTGACATCCTTTCATCTGTAAAGACCATTTTCTTCTGTCCTTGACCTACCAGTTACTCTGCTTGTAACTCTGGCCCCTGTGCTTTACCTTAACCTCTGTGAAGAGAACATATTGCCCAGTAGATTGCTTTGAACAAGCCATGTGAATTCTTATCATCTCAGAAACATCCCCTATAAAGCAGATTCAACAGTGAGGTGCCTGTATTTAGATTTTTCCAGACTTGAGAGCCCATTTGAGTCTTGTATCCTAAATCCAGATTTTTGTCTTTAGTCTTATCCAACTTCCATCTAACACCTCTAAGATCACATCCTGCCACCCTCTTTTTCTGAGAATGTACCGACCTCCATGATAAGAAGTAGAGGACCTGGAAAGAAAATATGCACAAAAATTTTAAATTAGTGTGATGGGGAGAAGTTAAAGAGAAAAAGTTTTCCATCACCAAAGAGGAAAGTCAGAATGTCTCTTCCTTATGTTAAGAGTATGATTAAATATCAATAAGAGTGCAATATGATTTTAATGTGATTTATGCCTACGAAAATTCAGGTTGAAATTTGATTGCCAACGTAACAGCTTTGGGAGGAGGAGCCTTTAAGAGGTGATTAGGTCTTTAAATGGTGATTAGGTTGTTAAGAGGGATTAATGTCTTTCTACTGAGACTGGATTAGCTCTCATGGGAATGGATTATTTCATGCAAGAGCGGGCTGTTATAAAGTGGGTTGCTTCCTTTGTTCCCACCCTCTTTTCCACTTATGCCTGCTCATCAATCTTGTACACACTTCCACCATGTGATGCCATTTAGCATGTTATGTTGCAGCATGAGGACCTCAACAATGCAGCCACCTGACCATGAACTTTCCTGCCTCCAGAATTGAGAGTTACATAAACCTCTTTTCTTTACAAATTGTCCAACCTCAGGTATTCTGTTATAGCAAATAGAGAGAGGACTAAAATACTCAGACTGATTTAGCTCTGAAAATCTTTAGATTTCCCACATGTCAACATTTTAAAATGAGAATATGATATAGATAGATGGTTATCTTAATTCCATCACAATTTATTCATTCTCAAATCTTAACAGTTTTTGCTTCTAATGAGGAACGTATCCTGAGCACATCTTAAGCAAATATGGTAAAATTCCCAAACACCTTGGGGACCAGGGCCTGCTCTAGGTAGCATGGAAATTAGGTGAAACTGATGTAAAACATCCACCTATCATAGGTACCTCTTTGGGGACTCTTACACTTGGGACAATGCTCTCCTTTTACTTGCTTCTCAGTGCTTTCTCCCTGCCTGTTCTGTCACCCAGGAAAGAAGAGTTAACTTGCAAAAATATCCAATGCCATGCAACCCATTGATAGAGTATCTGCATTACAAGAGTGGGAATAAAACCTAAGCCAAAGGAATAATTGCTTAAGATGGAACTTAAGGCAACTTAAGGCATTCAATTTGGGAGTGATCTATTGGCAGTGGGGCTTTCAGACGCCTTTCAGATTCCATCAGTAGTTGTTCGTCTTCTCCCATAGATAAGGTCAACTCAGTGGAGAATGACACCTGCCCCCAACTTGCTTCATACAGGAATTAGTAAGGATGAAATTAGGCCAGACATGATAAGTGCTTTTGACACAAATCAAAACTCTGATTTTTCCCAGTTGAATCTAGCCATGCCTATGCCTTAGGGTCAGTTTCTGCCTCAATCTCTCCATCTTTCAAAATGAGAATATTGTACTCTTCAACTTCTTTGCAAAGGTAGAAAGGAAACAAATGTGTTTGTTGCAATGCCCAGTGGATTCAAATTGTGTGAGGGGGATTGCCTTAATGGGACCAATGGTGTGGCAGAAGGAACAAGCGGTCATTTTCAACCTGCATTTCAATTTGGTCTGGTGCTGAGCAATACCCAGAATGGTGAAAATTTGATATTTGGAACCACCCATCAGAGAAATGAATCCTTCTTTTGTGTTAAATGGCTTAAGAAAGGAAACATACCCACTTCATCTTAAGAAGACATCTGCCATCTGCCCAAGCCATTAACCTGGTTTCTTTTCTCATAACTAACCCAACACCTTCATATGGCAAAGAAAATAGCTCTCCACTACTGTTTCTGAAGGTGTGGTTTTCCAACCTATTGCATTAGAATCCTGTGCTTACTACAAATGCATATTCTTGACTCAGGCATCTTGCCAAGCCCACTGATTCAGGACCTCTTGGGATGGGACCAAGCAAACCATATTTTAAACAAAACCAAAACTCTTCTACATGCTAACAAGTGTGATTCACAATCAAAGGTGCATTGATTTCTTAAAGTACTACTATAGGATGTTGGTTCTCCACCCCAGCCACACATACTGGGATCACCCAGAGAGCTAATGAGAAACAGCTATGGCCAGCCTTACCCCATAGCAATTAAATCAGATTTCCTTGGAGGCAAGACCCTGGCATCTGTATTTTTAAAACTCTTGTGGTGATTTTATGTGTGCAAATAAAGGTGGGATGTCACTGCCCTCACTCCTTGGGTTGCAAACAAACTACTGTGGGGTATATATAACCCAGGATCCCTGATTTGAAGCTCTTCTGGAGCTTCTTTTTTATTTATACTTTAAAGGACAAAAAAATCTATGGGGCTCTTACTATGCGCTATGTATAAGGGGAGACAGCACTGAACCAAACAGATTGACTCTGATCTCAAGGACCCTACAGTCTAGTGGAGAAGGTAGACCTAGTATCAAAAGATAAGGATCACTTGCTGTGCCCTCACCTAATCTCCTTGTTCAAAGAATCCTTTAAAAGATCTGATTTTGAGAGTTTCTAGAAGGTATTGTACTTTAAAATTTTTTAAATATATTATAGTTGTACATAACAGTTCATTTTGACATATTCATACATGCATGGAATTTAATTTACTGCATTTCAGTCCCTGGTGCCCCCTATTTCCTCCCCTCCTCCCTCTCCCTATTCCCCCTCCTCTGCTCTATTGGTCTACCTTCCACTCATTTATTTTATTTTATTTTTTTTATTTGGTACTGGGGATTGAACTCAGTGGTGTGTAACCACTGAGCCATATCCCCAGCCCTGTTTTGTATTTTAATTAGAGACAGGGTCTCACTGAGTTTCTTAGGGCCTTGCTAAGTTGCTGAGGCTGGCTTTGAACTCGTGATTAGCCTGTCTCAACCTCCCAAACCACTGGGATTACAGGCATGCACCACTATACCAGGTCCATTTATTTATTTTATATTTTTCGTATATTTTAAAATTTGTTCTAATTAGTTATACAGGATAGTGGAATGCATATTGACACATCATATATAAATGGAGTCTGGTTGTACATGGTGTAGAGTTACACAGGTCATGTAATCATACATGCACAAAGGGTAATAATGGCTGATTCATTATACTATCATTCCTATCCCCATTCCCCCCCAATTTGATCAGTTTTGACATTTATGTAACCAATACAATCTATATAAAAACATTTCCACTACTTTTTAAAAATTTGAAACCATGCATACTGTGTTTCCTGCATGATTTATTACATTAGAAATCAATCACCTTAAGATATATAGAACCCCACCCCCAAGTCAACTGATTCAAAATTAAATGGTGCACTTATAAATATCTCAGAGGACAAGAAAGAAAGCAAAAGAAAAGTAAATAAGAAGTGCTTTGAACTAAGTAATTATAAAAGCTAAAATATCAGGGTCTCTGGGATGAAACAGTACTCACATGAACATTTATAACAAAGTATTTGTATTAGAAAGAAGCTAGAATAACAATCAAATTCTTTTCAAATTATATAATAGGAAGGAACAATATGAGTAGGAGCAGAAATATGCAATATAGAGAAAAAAATAATATAGCTACAGGAACACAAAAATTAATATCAATGGAAAGGGAGCTATTAAAATAACCCTACAGGTGCTAAAATATATTTAATATTACAATTGTATGCCAACATATGTGATAGCTTACCTAACATGGTCTATATTAGAGAAGGATCTGTGTGCTGCTGAGAAGAAAATGTATTCAGGTATTGATGGAAGAAATATTCTATATATGTCTGTAAAGTCTAAGTTATGAATTGTAATTTTTATTTCTATAGCTTCTTTTTAAATTTTTTTATTTAAAAAATTAGTTGTACAGACAGTAGAATGCATTTATAGATTTTGATAGATCATACATAAATGATGTGTAATCTCTCATTTTTCTGATTGTACATATTATAGTATCACATCAGTCATGCAGTCATAAATGTATATGAGGTACTAATGTCTGTTTCACTCTATTTTCTATAGCTTCTTTATTTAGTTTTTGTTTGGAGGATCTATCCTGTGGAGACAGAGGCATGTTAAAGTTACCCAGTATTATTGTGTTGTGGTCTATTTGATTCTTGAGATTGAGAAGGGTTTGTTTAATGTACATAGATGTGCCATTGTTTGAGCATATATATTTATGATTGTTATGTCTTGTTGATGTATGATTCCCTTAAGCAGTATGAAATAACCTTCTTTGTCTCTACTCATTAACTTTAGCTTAAAGTCCACTTTATCTGATATGAGGATAGAAACTCCTTCTTGTTTATGTGATCCATGTGAGTGATATGTTTTTTCCCATCCTTTCACCTTCAGTCTTCGCCTGTGAGTTCTGTCTCCTGGAGACTGTGTATTGTTGGGTCTTGTTTTTTAATCCAATCTGCCAGTCTATCTTTTGATTGATGAGAATAGGTCAGTAATGTTCAAGGTTATTATTGAGATATGATTTGTATTCCTGGTCATTTTGGCTTATTTCTAGTTTTTAATTTGAATTAATTTCTCCTTTGATTGACCATTCCTTTAGTGTAGTTCCTCCCTTTTCTGGTTTTCACTTTTTTTTCATTTCCTTCTCATGAACTATTTTACTGAAAATATTCTGAAGTACAGTCTTTGTCGTTGTGAATTCTTTTAACTTTTGTTTATCTCAGAAGGTTTTTATTCCACTTTCAAATCTGAAGCTTAATTTTTCTGAATATAGGATTCTTCAACCATTTTCTTTCAATGCTTGATATATATTATTCCAGGACCTCCTAGCTTTGAGTGTCTGGGATGAGAAATCAGCTGAGATCCAAATTGTTTTCCCTCTATATGTAATCTGATATTTTTCTCTCATAGCCTTTAAAATTCTATCTTTATTCTGTATGTTAGTCATTCTCATTATAATGTGCCTTGGTGTGGGTCTGCTGTAATTTTGTACATTTGGGGTCCTGTCAGCCTCTTGTACTTGATTTTCCATTTCCTTCTTTAGCTTCAGGAAATTTTCTGATACTATGTTATTGAAAAGATTGTGCATTCCTTTGGTTTGTATCTCCATGCCTTCATCTATCCCAATAAATCTTAAATTTGGTCTTTGCATGTTATCCCATAGTTCTTGGAAGTTCTGTTTATGGTTTATTGACATCTTCTGTCTGTGATCAACTGTATTTTCAAGAGTATATATTTTGTCTTCATTGCCTGAGGTTATGGCTTCCAAGTGGTCTATTCTGTTGGTGATGCTTTCTATTGAATTTTTAATTTGGTTTATTGTTTCCTTCATTCTTTGTTTTTTTTTCAGAATCTATATCTCTTTGTTGATTTTGCCACCTGTATTTGCTCTCTTACATCATCCTTTACTTCACAGATCAGTTTGACTATGTACATTCTAAATTCATTCTCTGACATTTCTTCTACTGTGGTGTGGATGGATTCCGTTATTGGAGAATCTTGGTTTGCTTGGGGCAGTTTCTTCCCTTGCTTTTTCATGTTGTTTGCATGTCTGCCCATCTAAAAGTATGGCACTGAGGCAGGAGAGTTTCTACCCTGTGGACTTGTAGTGTCCCTGAAGGTTTCCAGTACCTCACCATTTAGGGGGATACAAATAATAACAATGACCAATGCAAACAATATACAGCACTAAACCAAATAGTTCCTACTATGACATCTACAATGTTAATTATCACAATAAACAGAAATGATCAGTTATTGCCACAATAAAACCGGAAAGTTTGCAAAAGTGTTTATATAATTTCAGATGGTCAAGAGGGAGAGAACAGAAGTGATATAGAACATGAAGATTATGAGGGCAGAGGAGAGAAAAAGAAGTAAAAAAATTAAAGGAAGAGTGAAAGAGAGAACAATAGAGATTGGCCATTAGTGGAAGAAAAGAGAATCAAGGGAAACAGGTAGGAGAATAATATATCTATATGAAGTAAAAATTAAAAAAAAAAACAAATTAAAAACAAAAATAAAAGAACAAAAAACAAAACTAAAATATACTAATAAATCATCATAGCTCACAAAAAAGTAATCCATGAAAAATAGCAAGCTTCAAAAATGTTAGAAATGAGAAAAAGTCAAATATGAACATGTATAAATGTTCGTGTACATTAAGGCCACAATTAAATAGAGAAAAAGAATGAAAAAAATGTTGATGAAAAATTAAGGAATTCTGTCTGTTGGGCTTCAAAACATTCTCAGCTTCTCTTCTTAGCTTTAGGTGGGGTCTTCTGGAGTGTGATGCTCTACCCTGTGGATTGCTCGAGTGAGAAAGGTAATCCTGTAGGAGGAATTCCTACAGACAGGACTTAGGCAGGCTTCAGGCTCTTCCCCAAATGCCAATTGGTCTGGAGATTTTAAATCAGTACTCCTCCAGCATCCAGTACTTGCTGGTCCATGCTGGAAGACTGCACCCCAGGGATCTCTCCTAGGTTCCACTTGTATAGTGGGGGACCCAATTCTTAGTTCCCTATGTCACCTTTGGACCCCACATTTCCTGGTATTGGGTTCAGTCTGTAAACAAACTCTCCTGCTCCTGCCCTTCTGAGTTCCAGTCATATGTGTCTCTTCCAGGGAGTCCTGCAGTCAGATTGGAGGGGGAGGGGCACAGCCAGGTGGGTTTCCATGACCAGTGGTCTCCTGTGTAAATCTCTCTCCACATTTGATTTCCTTCTGGTCACGTAAGCACACTATGTTATGCAGTGTGTGTTTACTGGGCCTGTATTTCTGGCCAAATTCAGGTTTTGCCAGAAATTGGCACCCTCAGCTGCTGGCCTCCATGCTGTGGCTACAAAATGTTTCCTTTCTCCTCCATAAGTCACCTGGAGAGATGGCAGCTTCTTTCCCTGCACATGAATATTGTGTAGCATGTCTTTCAGGTTTGCCAGACAATGTCCTTGATTTCTAAACACTCCATATCCAGACATGCATTGGACCTCCCCAAAATGGGGATTCCTTTAAATTCCTTATCCCTCCACTGTACTCATGGAAGGACCTCTCTGACTGCAGCTTCCAGCACAGCCATGGCAGTTGCTCTGCCACTGTGGATTTCTTCCTTATTTTATTATATCCAACTTCCTGGAGTCCCCAATCTGTTTTGAATGTCCAGTTTTAAATTTCAGCAAAGTTCCCCTGCTTTTTTGTTGTTGTTCACCCACCTTGATGAGAAGCTGTCTGCTTTTTTGATTTCACTCCATGGGGTAGTCAGGAATGTGACCACCTCTATTCCACCATCTTGAAAAGCCCCATTTATTTAATTTAAGTTGTTGATTTATAGATATACATCAAGTTGGTTTTTGGACCTCTGTCAGTTTTTTCCCAAGCCCTGAAGACTCCCTCAGCTATGAGATACATACTGTTATGTCTCAACCCTTTGGCGCAGGCCTGTGTTAGCACATGGATTTCATAGCTTATTGGCAATAGAATGAGAAGTCCTGAGTCATAGGGTTAGGACAGGCTGTTTTTGCCTCTGCCAAAAACATGCCTTTATCTTTCAATTCAGTGGCTGTAGAAATCTCTTAACACAATTTTATTGGGATTTATCTGGAGGTAACAGAGCTCTTAGAAAGCTATTCCCATTCAGGCCAATGTGTTGAATAATGTCTAATCTGCTCCTTCCTACAGAAGGACTTAATGAAGGTTAGGATTTAGCTGTTAAATCATCTGATGCAGAACGTGGCCATTAGACAACTCAAAGTATCAAACTGTGATGTGTTTGAGCTGGCAGAACAGTTTTTAAAATGTTAACTTTTGCTTCTTTCCCTTCCTGTAATAATTTACTCACAGCTTACATAATTTATCTTCTGAAAAACTATTCCCTGATAAATTTCTATGGATAAATTATCTGTGGACTGTTAAATCATATCCTACAGAACACCAAAATGTATTCTTTTCATAAAAAGCGAGAAAGTTTTTCAATGGTCATGACCTTGTCTAAGTCGACATTTAAAGGGCCCATAAATGAACCGTTCCCATTTCATTAACTGTATTCATATGCTGTCAGTCCTAAACTGATCTGGTATACCTTTCTGAAATTTAGCTCTGTGAGAAAAATCTTTTAATTTTTAACCCCCAGTTGGAAATGGTGACTACTTGCCTAGAACAGATAATTTAGGCTCTAAGCTTCTCAGTTAACATGAAAGCATATCTCTTTTATTTATATCCATTGAGGGAATGGTTATAGTTTTAATTAACAGCAATGTGAAATTCCTCAACTCTTCAAGAAAGGAAAAGTGGCATGAGCACTTCACTGCAGGAAGAATGGTAGGTTGTGGCAACAGATGTAGGCACACATATAAAGTGGGCAGAGAATACTTGGGGCAAGGTAACATTCAAGACTATGGAGGAAATGAATTATCTCCCTAAGGACAAAGAGTGAGAAACCAATTCAGGGAGTTCTTTGAACATAAAGCAAAGGGATTGTTTTTACTGTTTACAAATTTGTAAGCAGTAAATATGTATGTAATAATGATATAATAATGATGATTATCCTTTCCATTTTCATTGACCTGCTTTGTTATGTCAGTATACACAGTAAGCAGCAGTGACAGAGAATGGAGCAAAATAAACATTCTCAATTATAAGACAGTCAATTATAAACATACAAGGTGCCAGCAAGATTTTCCAACAGCTTTATTGAGATACAATATAGTTCATACTAAATACAATACAATTCACCCATTTACAGTATAGAATCCAATTCCTTTTACTATAAATCACTGAGATATGCAGTCTTTCTCACCACCTACAGTATTCTAGGACATTTTCAATATCTTCCCACCAAAAAAAAATCTTCATGCCCATTGAGCTCAAATTTCCCTCATCCCTCTTCTTTCCACCTCCTGGCAACCATGGATCTATATTTTTTCTCTCTATGGATGTGCCTTTTCTAGCTATTTCACATAAATGGGATTATACAATGTGTGACCTCTGTGTCCAGTTTCTTTCATTTACATTATGTCTTCAAGTTTCACACAAGTTGCAGCATATATCAGCACTTCATTCCTTTTGGAGGGGTACTGGGGATTGAACCCCAGGGTGCTCTACCACTGAGCTACATCCCTAACTCTTTTTATTTTTTATTTTGAGACAGGTCTTACTAAGTTGTTGAGGATCTCACTAAATTGATGAGGTTGGTCTCAAACTTGTGATCCTCCTGTCCCAGCCTCCAGAGTTTCTGGGATTTATAGGCATTTGCCAGTGCATTTAGCACTTGATTCCTTTTTATGGTGGAATAATACTCCATTTTACTGTTATACCACATCTTGGTTATCCATTCATCAATTGATGAGCATTTAGGTTTTCACTTTCTTTCAGCTATTATGAATAATGATGCTATAAACATTTGTGTACAAGATTTGTGTGGGTATGTGTTTTCATTTATCTTGGGTACATATCTAGGACTGGAATTGCCTGCTCATATGATAACTCTATGTTTGGCATTTTGGCAAATGGGTTCTAAGCTATGTTTTTTCCACATTCTTTTCTAAGTTATATTGAATGTAAAGAGATTGTCAATGAATGTGATACATAGGCTTAATTAAGTATAATTTTTCTTAATACCATTTCTGAAGTCAGATTTAAAACCCAAAGTACATTTATAGGAAAACATGAATCCTTCAATTTGCCTCCTAATTAGATGATTAGTCATATCTGTACATTTTAATATCTTATGCAGATACAATGTCTAGAAAACAAGACTATTATCTGCTTGATAATGCATGAGCTAATTTCTATGGTTCCCTAGACATTTTTCCCTTAAAATGAATTCTCCTGGAGAAGAAGGAAGAAAACTTTTTCAATTTTACAGGTAAACAGTGTGCTATATTCTTAGTTGTTAATGGTCACAAGTAAGATACTTCAGAAGCAAGGGGGCTCTTCTGAAGGGTAGCTGAGTCAGACTCAAATGGTATGAAGTCAAAGTGATGATGGTAACTGAGTGTGGTGGTGCACACCTGTAATCCTAATCACTTGTAAGGCCGAGGCAGGAGGATTGTAAGTTTGAGGCCAGCCTGTGCAACTTAGTGAGGCTATGTAATGAAAGAAAAAGAAGGAAGGAAGGAAGGAAGAAAGAAAGAAAGAAAGAAAGAAAGAAAGAAAGAAAGAAAGAAGAAAGAAAGAAAAAAAAAAAAA
>JAJEJO010051046.1:0-27620 GCA_020662805.1 Glaucomys volans | reverse complement strand
CAAGAGCATATTTACGTAGTGCATTTGTATATACCTCTTTTCTGTGTTTTATATGTATCATTTTATGAAATCCATTTTACAGCTTGAAGAACTAAGGTCTGGGGGTTAAGTAACTAGTAAAAGGATTAGTCAGTTTGTAAAATTCAAAACCCATGTCTGTCTGTATCTAGAGTCCCACCCTTTACCTATGGTCTACTTTGATGAGAGCCTAATGACAGCTTCTAAACTGTCTAGCTCCACCCAATGAAAAAACAAGAGCATTGCTTCTTCTTCCACACATTCTGGTACGCCCGATTACCAAGTGGCAGTGGAGTTAGGTGACCTCAAAATAACCCTTCTATTTACTAGATGCACCCTATTAACAGCCCAGAAAGGGAGAGCATTCTGTTCCTCTGACTATAACTACATGTTCTGAAATTTCCACTAAGGAAAGGAGGGAAAGAGGAAAAGAGGGTCTTCCAGTACTTTCCCTATGCTTATCTCTGGTCTCTCCTGCACCAACTCCCTCCCTCATACACTATGCTTTGGCAATATCCAAATGGTGGTAGTACCCTGCACATGCTATGTTGTCACACCTTTCTCACCTCTGGGCCTTTGCTCAGATTGCTTCTGTGGAATGGAGTGCCTTCCTCCTCCCTTTCATTTAGAAGAGTAACCATGAAAGCTCATCACCTGATTCTAGAGGATTTCCCTAAACTGCCTTCTGTTCCTTTATATTAGGCTATGCATAATTTTATATTAGGGTATTTTTCATACTGTAACTTAATTTATTATTTCCTGGTCTCCTTGTCTTAATTGTGACCTTCTTAAGAATGGACACTGATTTATTAATCTGTGATCCAAACACCAAGCATGGTGATTGTCAATGTCTAGCAAGTGTTCAGTGAATGTTTGTTGAATGAATACATAAATGAATAAATGAACTAATAAATGTGGAGCACCTATTAATAGGGCAGACTCTTTACAATATCAATTCATTTAGTCCCCCAAACAAACCTAGAAGTCATGTGGCAATATGTCAATATTGGTAGGTGAAGGAGCTAAAGTACCAATCACACTCAGATAATATGTAGCAGTTCTGGGATTCAAACTTAGGCCTCCATCGTCTGGCTCTGTTCATGTGTACTTTCTATCACCTACCATAGGAAACTGACTCTGAAATTCAGACACCTGTTATCAGTGGCCATCTTCCATGGATATGGTCCCCAATTCCCATATTGCTGTGCACACATTACATATCTCACATATTATATCATACTCAGGTGTAGCATACATCTGTCATACAGTGTAACCTGGTTTTTATTTGGTATTTTTGTGAATACAGTCACAGAAACTTGGCTAGGAATCAGAACCTTCCTCCTCCTCCTCCTCTTCCTCTTCCTCTTTTTCCTCCTCTTTTTCTTCCTCTTCTTTTTTTTTGTTTTTTTGAGTAGTAAAATTCCAACTTTATTTGGCCAATGTGTTCAATTCCCTATTGTGGTGGAAATGCCTGAAGAAAGGTCAATGTCTGACTCAGCCACAGAGTCCCTGGCCATCTCCGGGCCTGGGAACCAAGGGTCCTGGTTCTGCCTTGTGTAGGCCTCGGCCATGCTGGAGAACCCACGGTCAGCGTGAAGTGCCCAAGATGGTGGGGAGCCCTGGCTTGAGGAGGAACAGATGAGCTGTCCAGGCCTGTCCTGGGCCCTGCAGCCGGCAACCACGGTGCCCTCCTCCAGATGCGGGGCACCGTGACAGGGTCCAGAGGTCTCCATTTAACCCAAAATTGTAAGAACCATGCTCAGTCATGGCCACACTGGCACGAGGTACATGGAGAGTGACCACATCCAGTGGACCTGACCCTCCCCACATAGGGCACAGGGGTCTCCAGGGAGGCCTGGCCACCCTCTTCTTTTTTTAAATGTGGTACTAGGGATCATACCCAGGGCCCCATGCATCCAAGGCAAGCACTCTACCACTGAGCTACCACCCCACCCCAAGACTAGTTTATTTATGAAACTCTATCATTGAGTTCTTTAAACTGAGATTTGTCACATCACTGATGTCAAAGGCAAGCAGAAATGACTTTCTACTACTCATAAGCATGCAGATAAAAAATGGTGTTAAGGAACTTAGCAAAATATAGCAACAGAGATTCAAGGGTGATATATCATTTACTGTCTGCACTTTTATAGGATTAGTTTTTAAAATTTCCTGTTGGATGCAGTGGTGCATGCCTGTAATCCCAGTGGCTCATGGAGAGGAGACAAGAGGATTGTAAGTTTGAAACCAGCCTTAGCAATTTAGTGAGGCCTAAGCCACTTAGTGAGACACTGTCTTAAAATAAAAAAATAAATAAAAAGGATTGGGGATGTAGCTGAGCAGTAAAGCTCCTCTGGGTTCATTCCGTGGTGCCAAAAAATTTTATTTCTTTAATTCACACACAATCTAATTGCATCATCCACTTGGTGAACAGGGGTTGCTGGAAAAGCCCAGAGGCTTTTAGAAGTCTTGGTTAATACTTATATAGAACATCTCTTACTCCATCTTTCTGATGCCACTGAACATCTTCAACTGATTCTATCAAGCCATAATGGAACTGATGTATGATTGAAGCATTGCTGGATACCGCCAAATTGGTTCTAAATAGTTTGCTTTGACGTAGATCATTGCACTCACCCAGCACAGACCTGATTCTTTTTCTATCTAAACAAGAAATCACCTCAGGCCACCTCCATTAGTGTAGGCCATGAGCCTATGCTTCTCTAAGTTACCAAAAGGCACTGTTCCCTTTTCTCCTTCAGAATGTGCTCAAGGCAAAAGCATAAGTGGCAGAGCCCGAATGAAATGCTTCATTCAGCCCCAATACCCATGTTCTTTCTACTACATTAAGCTCCCACCCAAGTTCAAATCCATGGTCCTCAGACACCATGGAAAAATCTCCTATATTCTAACATTTCAGTATCCAAGCTGTCTTTTTCCTTGTGGACCCTCTATTCCAAGAAACAGCATAAATTACCTTCTGCTTTTCTTTCCCAGGAAAATTTTGTTTAATCATTCAGGATAAGTTTCATTCTACTAGCCATAACCATAGGATAGTTACATTAATCACTTTCCATTTTTCTTGACTTTTCAAGAATAATTGCATAGGATACTTCATCTGGTTTGTCACTAATTACATAGGAGCCTTCCTGTCCAGCTGTCAATGTATCTTCTTCCTCTAAAGGTAGGTATACTGGCACCTATTTGCTTCCTCCAGCATTGACAGCTGTGTTGTGTTATCATTTCTGGTTTTATCCAGTCCTTGCTTTATTTTTCTGAACTGGAGCAGAGACAATATTTTCATTTCTAATTTATACATAGTCTTCTACTCACTGCCTAGGATCATACATACCTGTTTTCAAATAAGGAGCTTCCCATCACAGTTGTAAGATGGGAATGTTTATTGAGGAAAAGGGAGGAGAGACTTCAACATTCCAAACTCCCAAATGGCCAGGAAAATGGCAGTGGTGCTTCTAAATATCACAAAACTGTCAAAAGTATACAAAACTAGTCACATAATATGAGTGACACATTAATCTGAATAATAAATATATATTGGGATTTATTACCATCGGGCCCAATTCTACTATAGATTCTGGAAGCAGCCTGTGAATAAAGATAAGAGATTTCTGGTTCCTTGGAGGCTGTACTGTAGTAGGGAAAGATTGGCAAAAGACAAATATAAAAATCACTAAATTATATATTATGTTAGAAGGTTATAAGTACTATGGACATTTTAACACAAACTGGAGCAGGGTTATGGGGATTGGTAATGCAGAGTGGGTTGGGTAGTTTGCTCTATTGAACAGGATGTTCACAGTAGAATAGACTTAGAAAGTGACATTTGAATAATAACCTGAGCATAATATTTTGTCTAGATATCTGGATGATTAACTCCTATTATTCCAGGGAGAAGGAAAAGCCAGAAACAGTCCAAAATAAATCACACTTTAATAAAGATAGAAAACCCAAAGCTTTCTAATGGCATATCAAAGTAATGAGTACCTTTTTCATATTAATATGTATTTAGTTGCATTATGTCTATATTTGTAATTACAAAAATCCAGCTTGTTCCTGAAATTGCTTTCTAAAAGGATTTCTCCTTTATGAACTGTGTTACCTTAAAACAGCATCTAGGCAAAAAGACATATGCTTTTTAAGTAGAAGTGCTCATAGCCACAGGTGTGGGCTATTCAGACTCTTATTGTACCAATGAGGGAACTGACAGAAACCAGTAGGACCATCAGGGATCTTCTCTCCCTGTATCATACAGAATATCTGAAATTAAGGGTTGCTTGGTCACAGTTTAATTTTACTGTTTTCTCATACTCCAAAACATGTATATCAAGCCCAGAGATGACTGCTAGGAATTCTGAGCCAATGTAAATTTGAGAAGCTGCCCTTCTTAGGACCCGGTCATAAAGTCTGTGCATTTTTTCTTAGGCTATCCTATCCAGTTTCCCATCCACTCCTCCAGTTTTTTGAGCAATAATTGCTACTTTTCTTTGGCTTGCCAATAAGGGTATCTGATGCTTATCCTTCCTATGCCTTCTGTCCCAGGTTCTTGCTCAAACTACCCCATAAACACATTCACTTAGCCTGATTATGTTGTCAAGACTTCATCTCTACTTTCACAAAATTCAGTCTTCCCGCCTGCACCAGAATACTTCTTTAAGCATGCAGTCCTACCTGTTCCCACCCAATTTCCACAAAGGAACCTGTTCACCAGCATCTAGTCTGTCCTTTGGGCTTTGGGGGTCTCCCACTCAATACTGTGCAACATCCCTTTCATCAACAACATTTTACTCTCCTATTCACTTCACTGTTATCAGATAAATAATCAGCATTTATTTTTGTCATTCTATGAATTGTCACTTTCTTGATCATATTCTTTGAAGCATGGAAGTTTTGAATTTTTTTTTGTATCCGAATTAAGCTTTATTGAAGTTTGCACTCCTGGGCGAGATCCCAGCCCTCCAGGGTAAAAGTTGGGGTGGGAGAGCCGGAAAAAAATCGCACATGGCTTTGGCTGCTCAGGGTCTTTATAAGGAGGAAGGGGTGGGGGTCCTTCCCAGGTGGATGGCAGTAAGGGTCAGCAGGTCTGCATCTGATTGGTCACTTCTGGTGCAGTGTTTTGCTGGGTGTCTTTGTTCCCTCCCCCTGACGTCGCCCAAATCCGACCTCACATCCCGACCTTTTTGATGATATAGGGCACCGGAGTCCATCTGGCTACTTCCTGCATGTTAAGAGATGACGTGGGAAAATAAAAAAAGGTTCGGGCTCTGGGTTGGTGGGGAGGCGACTATAAGGGTACAGGAGCATTTGGTTGTATGTCACCCTGGCAACCTCACTCATGTGGCTCTGGGCAAACCTGAGAAGACAGGAGCAATCATTAGTAGGAGTCCTATCACAAATATAGGAGTGAGGATAGGGGTCAGCCAGCTGGCAAGAGTGGAGTTTAGCAATCTTGGCCAGGGGTCATTTGATTATTGTTGCTTAAGTCTCTCACTCAGATACTGGAGAGTTTCAACGTTTTTCTCAATGAGTCCAGTTTCGTTCATGTAATAGCAGCATTCTTCTTTTAGGAATAGACATGTTCCTCCTTCATCTGCTGTCAGAAGATCCAGTGCTTGGCGGTTCTGTAAGGAAACTTGGGCAACAGATGTCATTTGTCTCTATAGGGTGCCAGGGTTTTGAACAGACCAGATTAATTCAGCTTCACTATATAGAGTCAATTGAGGAACTAAAGTGCAGGACACACAGAAAGTGAAGGGCATATAGGGATCTGTTCTTTTTTTTTTTTTGTCAAAGTACCATTACACCAGAAAAAGAATCCTTGAGGAGCAAACATGGGAGAAGAGACCTGTACGGTTTGGTTGCAAGGTACCGAGTTAGAGGAAGTGTAAGAGTACGCAAAGTTTTTGAAGAGTTGTAATAAAGGGGAACTCCCTCCAAAGGCAAATAGGCGGTCCTTTGAGGCTTTGAGGAAGTATTAACTGGGGTACTCATGGGAACGACTGTTAGCGGGGTCCAGTCCAAACCTGCACAAAGAAAGCAATCTGAGATGTAATTAACTCTGGAGAAATTGAGAAGTTGAAGACCTTGACCTATCAGAGTAAGCCATGAGAAAGGATTAGCAATAGGTTGAGTAGCTGCATTGATCTGGCGTTGGATCTCCTTTTCCTGCTCCTGGATGATTAGGTGAACCTGAGGAACCACCTGAATGTAAACTTTTAGATTTTAAGTGAAACCTTGAGACAGCTGGCTGTTGTCCCTGTGTAAACTTTACCATTGAGGATTGGGATTGGTAGGGAATATGGAGTCTTCAGATGATGTTGAGGCTTCTGGAGACTAGTTGAACAACCTGAGAGGTGAAGGCTGGACCGTTGTCTGACTGGATGAATGCAGGAAGTCTGAATCTGGGAATAACTCCTCAATGAGGATGGAGGCAATGATGTCAGTAGTTTGCCTGGGGGTATGGAAGGTTTCTATCCAGCCTGAAAAAGTATCAACCAAGGTAAGTAAGTAATGGAGATTTTTGTGTCCTGGGCATGTGGGTGAAGTCAATCTGCCAGTTTTTGCCTGGCCTGGAAAACTGTCCATGTCAGCTGTAGAGACCTAAAGGATGTAGGATCCTCTATGTGAAGACAAAGAGGTAATAGGAGTCAGGGTAAAGAGGAACCGTAAAGAATGCATCTTTGAGATCCAGTACTGTGAAGTGAGTGGTAGAAGGGGGAATGCGGGACAGAAGAGTGTAAGGGTTCGGAACCACTGGGTGGATGGGAATAATTGCCTCGTTAATTAGGCGAGGTCCTGGACCAAGCAATAGGCTCCTGAGGGTTTATGTACTGGCAATATGGGGTGTTACAAGGGGAGTCAGTAGGGATGAGGAGTCCCTGAGTAAGTAATTGATCTATGATTGGTTTAAGTCCTTCCTGGTGGGTACGAGAAATAGGAAACTGAGGACATGAAGGAAACTTAGCATGAGGTTTCAGTTGGATAAGGACTGGCTTGTGGTGGGAGGCAATGACTGGCTTGGAGGTGCCCCAGATTCAGGGGTCGCCCAAGTCTGGGGTAACGGTAGGGTAGGTGGTGTGGGAGTACTTGAGAATGTAACAAACAGAGGTAAAAGAAGGTGAGTACTAGTAGTATGCCTGGGAAGAAGTTGTAGGGTGGCTCCCAGGAGTTGGAGAACATCTCTGTCTAGGAGGGGGCTAGACAGGAGGGAATAACCAGGAAAGAGTATATGAAAGGATGTCTCTCCAAGGAGGGAATAACCAGGAAAGAGTCTGTAAAAGGATGTCCCTCCAGGGCACAGGCTAACTTAGCTGTTCTGTTTGGGAAGGAGAGTTTCCCATCAATCCCCATAACTGAAACTTGGGAAGGAAATAAAGGCCCAGAGTGGGCAGGCAAAACAGAATAGGTAGCGCCCATGTCCACAAGGAAAGTCATGGATTTACCCTGGAGCCTACAGTGGGCTCAGTGAGTCTCGAGTCCAGGCTTCTTCAGTCTTCCATGAAGTTTTGAATTTTGATAACATTCAGTCTAGTTTTTTCCATTTGGTGCAATATTTGAGAAACAAACAGAGGTCATGAAAAATTAATCCTGTATTTTTTTCTAAGAATTTTATAGTTTTAGCTCTTACATTTAGGTCTTTGATCGATTTTGAGTTATTTTTATATATGGAAGGATGATATAGGGATCCAAATTCATTTTTGTGCATATGAGCAAGAATATCCCAGCATCATTTGTTGAAAAAGTATATTCTTTACACTGTGCCTCAATTTTCCAATCCCTCCTCTTTCCACCTCAATTCCCTTCATCTACTCCATTGATCTATTGATCTTCTAGAGTGAAATTAACAAAATTATGCTAAATATATGTATATATATAAATATATATATATATATACCACAGTGAATTTCACACACACACATACAAACAATCACTAATTTTTTAAAAACTCCAAATAAATAGTAGAGGAAGGGGAATTGGAGGAGAGAGAAAGGGAAGGAAAGCACTGAAGATGGAAATGCAGCAAATTATATTCCTTGTATGTATAATCATGTCCAAATGAACCACAATATTATATAAAACTATAATGCACTAATAAAATCATTAAAAATCAACTCATAGAAACAGAAAATAGAATGGTGGTTATCAGGGTCTGGAGGTAGGGAAAAAGGAGCTATGTTAGTCAAAAGGTACAAAACTTCAGTTATAAGATGAACAATTTCCAGAGATTTAATATACAGCACTGATGGTGATGCATCTTCTATTTAGTTTGATTGTGATAATCTTTACACAATGTATGCATATATCAAATCACTACATCATATACTTTGAAAATATACAATCTTTGTCAACTCAATTTTCTTTTTCCTGGTACTGGGCATTGAATCAGGGGTACTTAACCACTGAGCCACATCCCCAGACCTTTGTATTTTTTATTTTAAGACAGTGTCTTGATAAGTTGCTTAGGACTTCACTAAATTGCTGAGGCTGGCCTGGAACTTGTGATCCGTCTGTCTCAGCCTCTCCAGTTGCTGAGATTACAAGTGTGTGCCACCATGCCTAGCCTATTTTTAAAATAGAAATCAAGATATATATTAATACAGTAATTTGATGCTTGACAAAGGTGTCAAAATTTATGTTGGAGATGATAGCCTTTTAACAAAGGGTGCTGGGAAACTTGATATCCATATGTAGGAAAATGGAAATAGACCCCTATCTCTCACCCTGTACAAAAACCAAATCAAAGTGGATCAAAGACTTAGGAATTAGATCAGAAACTTTGCACTTGCTAGGAGAAAACTAGGGTCAACACTCCATCATACAAGTGCAGGCACTGACTTCCTCAATAAGACCCCAAAAGCTCAAGAAATAAGACCAAGAATCAATGAGTCGGATGCCATCAAATTGAAAAGCTTTTGCACACCAAGAGAAATGATTAAGAGTGTGAAGAGATGATTTAACAATGGGAAACAATAAGCTCATGGGATAGTTTTCATCCTTAGTCAGGGACACTCATCCACCATGCTATGCATATTGTCTGCTTGGAAATTGCTTCCATTATCTCTGCTCCTTTTTCAGTCACTTACAGCTATGATTTTAAGGTTGTAGCAGGAATTCAGAATTGAAAAAATTCTTAGCATTTTCCAAAACTACCAACATGTATGGCCATATGTATATTTGTCATATAAGCAATAAGTACTGTTAGTTGAAGTGAAAGACACATTGTAATCTGAAGTCATCTAATTATGCTAAATAAAATCTTTGAAATTCGGTTTAAAAAATGAATGAAGAGAGAACCTACAGAATAGGAAAAAATCTTTGCCAGTTATTCCTCCAACAATGAATTAATATCCAGAATATATAAAGAACTCAAATTAACACCAAAAACAAACAAATAGCCCAATCAATAAATGGGTAGAAGAGCAAAATAGACACTTCTCAAAAGAAGGAACACAAATGCTAGCAAATATATTTAAAAAATGTTAAGCATCCCTAGCAATTGGGGAAATGTCAATCAAAGCTCCATCAAGATTTCATGTCACTCTAGTTGGAATAGTCATTATCAAGAATACAAATAATAATGAGTGCTCATGAGGATGTGGGGTAGGGAAGTACACTCAAACATTGGTGAGACGACAACCACATTGGAAAGCAGTATGGCAATTCTTCAAAAAACTAGGAATGGAAACACTATATGACCCGGTTATCCTACTCCTTGGTATATATCCAAAAGATCTAAAATCAGCCTACTATAGTGATATAGCCACATGAATATTTATAGCAGTGGAATTCACAGTAGCCCATCAATAGATGAATTGATTAAGAAACTGTGGTATATAGACACAAGGAAGATTTACTTGACCATAAAGAAGAATGAAATTATGGCATTTGCCAGTAAATGGACAGAACTGGAGAATATCATGCTAAGTGAAATAAGCCACTGATAAAATCAAGGGATGACCAGGCACAGTGGCACACATGTGTAACTCCAGAGGCTTGGGGTGGGGGTGAAGCAGGAGGATTAAAAGTTCACAGTCAGCCTAAGAAACTTAGTGAGACCCTAAATAACTCAGGGAGACTCTGCCTAAATATAAAATACAAAAGGGGCTGGGGATGTGGCTTAGTGGTTAAACACCCTTGTGTTCAATCCCTGGCACCAAATAAAAAAAAAAAGAAAAGAAAAACAAAGAAGGGATTAATGTTTTCTCTCATGTGCAGAAGCTAAAGTTAAAAAAAAAGGAGGGAGTTGTATCTTAAAGCTAGAGGGAAGATCAGTAGAACAGAGGAAAGATATTGAGGGGGAAGAAGGAGGGACAGGAAAGGGGAAGAAATGCAGAATGAATTTGACAAACTTATGCTATATGCAGGTAAAAGTATGCCACAGTGAAATCCACCTTTATGGATTTTTTTTATCTATAAAAAATAATTAAAAGCAAATAAATGAGAAGGAAGACCATTAGAAGAAGGGGAAAAAGGGTGGGAACAAGGGGAAAAAGGGTAGGAAGAAGGGGAGAGAAATGGGGGTCACCAGGGACTGAAAGGGGGTAAATTAAATTTAATGCATGTATGATTATGTCAAAATGAGCCCAAATATTATGTATAACTATATTGCACTAAAACATTTTAATGTTTAAAAACATTAAAATGCATGTATTTTTTAAAAGACCAAATTATTTTCTATTTGAATTGCCCTTGCACCCACATAAAAAGTAGACTAGAAATGTAAAAGATCGTTTTTCAATACTTGATTTGATTCTCTTGATCTATATATCTATTCTTATACAAGAGCACAATAACTTTGTTGTAAGTTTTGAAATTGTCAAGTATGAATACTACAACTTTTTTTCAGGATGATTTTAGCTATTCTGGGTCCCATGAATCTCCATATAGAATCTTCATTTGGTTTATGAATTTCTCCAAAACAACAATAAAAAAGAAGCAACTTAGGATTTTGATAGGGACAGCATTGAATCTTCAAATCAATTTGGGAAACATGGCCATCTTAATAATAGTCTTCTTATCTGTGAATAGGGTATATCTTTGCATTTCTTTACTTTTTCTTTCATTTCTTTCAACAGTTTTGTAGTTTTCAGTTCCAATGTCTTGCATGTCCTTTGTTAAATTTGATGAAAAATATTTTGTTCTTTTGATTCTTTTTAAAATGGAGTTTCTTAATTTCAAGTTCAGATTGTTTACAGACATGACAAAAAATACAATTGGTTTTTGTGAATTCATCTTGTGTCCTATAAATTTGCTGAACCCCTTTTTAGTTCTAATAGTCTTTCACTAGGTTAGTTGAACCCAGGGATGCTATATCTCAGCCTTTATTTTTTTATTTCAAGACAGGTTCTTATTAAGTTGCTGAGGGTTTCACTAAGTTTCTGAGGCTGGCCTTGAAATTGTGATCCTCCTATCTGTCTCCTATCTCTGCCTCCAGACTCTCTGGGATTACAGGCATGCACCACTGAACCCAGCAATATATGCATATTCCTTTCCAATCTGGATGCACTTTTTTTCATTTCCTTTCCTAATTGCCTTGCCTGGACACTCCTGTAAAATGTTGAGTACATATGACAAAAACAAATGTTTTGTCTTCTTCCTGATCTTAGAAGAAAAACTTTCAGTCTTAAACCCACAAGCATAATATTAGTAGTGGGGTTTTCATATATGCATCTCATCATGATAAGGAAGTTCCTTTCTATTCCTAGTTTGTTGGAGTATAACAAATATGGGATTTTGTTACATGTTTTTTCTACATTTATTAAAGATCATGTTATTTGTATCCTTTATTCTCTTAAAATGGTATTTTAAATTATTAATTTTAAAAAATTTTTAAATTTTTTTGTCTTTATTACTTATATATGACACTAGAATGTATTTTGACATATACATGGAGTATAACTTCTCATTCTCTGGTTGTACATGATGTAGAATTACATTGTTCTTATAATCATATATATGTGTAGGAAAATAATGTCCAATTCCTCCTACTATCTTTCCTATTTCCATTTCACCCCCTTATCTTCATTCCACTTTGTCTAATCCAAAGTACTTCTATTCTTTCCTACCCTTCCCCCTGATTGTGAGTTAGCATCCAGATATCAGAGAGAACATTTGGTCTTTGGTTTTTGGGATTGACTTATTTCACTTAGCATGATAGTCTCCAGTTCCATAATTTACTGGCAAATGCCATAATTTCATTCTTCTTCATGGTTAGTAATTTTCCATTCTGTATATACCACATTTTCTTTATCCATTCATCTGTTTAAGGGCACCAAGGTTGGGTTCATAGTTTAGCAATTGTGAATTGAGCTGCTATGAACATTGATGTGGCTGAGTCACTATAGTATGCTGACTTTATGTCCTTTGGGTATAAACTGAGGAATGAGAAAACTGGGTCAAATAGTGGTTCCATTCCAAGTTTTCTGAGGAATCTCCATACTGCTTTCCAGAGTGGTTGCAACAATCTGCAGTCCCACCAGCACTGTATGAGTGTACCTTTTTCCCCACATCCTCACCAAGAGTTATCGTTACTTGTATTCTTGATACTTGCCATCCTGACTGGAGAGAGATAGAATGCTAGCATAGTTTTAATTTGCATTTCTGTAACTGCTAGAAATGTTGAAATTTTTTTCATATATTTGTTGACTGATCATGTTTATTCTTCTGTGAAGTGCCGTTTCAGTTTCTTTGCCCAGTTATTGATTGGATTTTTATGTTAAGGTTTTTTTATACCCTAGAGATGAATACTCTATCTGTGGTGCAGGTGGCAATATTTTCTCCCATCCTCTATGCTCTCTCTTCAAGTTCTTGATTGTTTCCTTTGTTATGAAGAAGGTTTTTAACTTGATACTGTCCCATGTGTTGACTCTTGATTTTACTTCTTGCACTTTAAGAGTCTTGTTGAGGAAGTCATTTGATAAGCTGACATGATGGAGTGTTGAGCCTACATTTTCTTCTGGTAAGTACAGGTTTTCTGATCTGATGCCTAAGTCTTTCATCCACTTTGAGTTGATTTTTGTGCAGGGTGAGATATAGGGGTTTAATTTCATTTTGCTACATATGGATTTCCAGTTTTCCCAGCAACATTTGTTGAAGAGGCTATATTTTCTCCAATGTATGTTATTGACACTTCTCTCTAGTATGAGATAACTGCATATATGTGGGTTTGCCTCTGTGTCTTCCATGCTGTACCATTGGTCTACATGTCTATTGAGATGCCAATACCATGCTGTTTTTATTATTATTCCTCTGTAGTATAATTTAAGGTCTGGTATTGTGATGCCTCTTCACTTTTCTTGCTGAGGATTGCTTTGGTTATTCTGGGTCTCTTATTTTTCCAAATGAATTTCATGACTGCTTTTTCTATTTCTATGAAGAACATCATTAGATTTTAATAGGAATCACATTAAATCTGTGTAGCTCTTTTGGTAGAATGGTCATTTCAACAACATTAATTCCGCCTATCCAAGAACATAGGAGATCTTTCCATCTTCTAAGGTCTTTTTCAAATTCTTTCTTTAGTTTTCTGTAGTTTTCATTTTAGAGATCTTTCACCTCTTTTGTTAGATTGATTCCCAAATATTTTATTTTTTCTGAATTCTACCAGACCTTCCAAGGACTAACACCAAACCTCCTCAGATTATTCCATGGAATGGAAAAGGAGGAAATCCTTCCAAACTCATTCTATGAAGCTAATAGCACTGATACCCAAACCAACAAATATCCTTCAAGGAAAGAAAACCACAGACCAATATCCCTCATGAATATAGATGCAAAAATTCTCAATAAAATTCTGGGTAATCACTTCCAAAAACATATTAAAATGATAGTGCAGCACAATCACGTGGGGTTTATCCCAGGAATTTCCATAAACATAATTCATCATATCAATAGGCTTAAAGACAAGAATCATACAATTATCTCAATAGATGCAGAAAAAAACATTTGACAAAGCACAACACCTCTTCATGCTCAAAACACTAGAAAAATCAGGAATAATAGAAACATACCCCAATATTGTAAAAGCTATATATGCTAAACCCAAGGATAATATCATTCTAAATGGGGAAAAATTGAAAACATTCCCTCTAAAACTGGAGGAAGACAAGGATGCCCTCTTTTACCACTTCTATTCAAATTCATCCTTTAAATTCTAGCCAGAGCAATTAGACAGAAGAAAGAAATTAAAGGGATATGAATAGGAAAAGAAGAACTTAAACTATCCATATTTGCTGATGGCATGATTCTGTATTCAGAAGACCCAGAATACTTCTAGAACTCATAAATGAATTCAGCAACGTAGTAGAATATAAAATTAGTACCCATAAATCAATTGTGTTCCTATAAATCAGTGATGAATCTATTGAAAGAGGAATTGGGGAAACTATCCCATTAATAATAGCCTCAAAAAATAAAATATTGATTCCTTTTTTTATGTTGAAGCAAACTTTGTATTTCTTGGATAAATCTCACTGGTCATGGTATATCTTTCCCCCACTGGGGATCAAACCCAAAGGCTCATGCATGATAGACCATATCCACAACCCTTGCCATGGTATATAATCCTTTGCTTATGCTGCTGAATTCAGTTTACTAATAGTTCATTGGAAGTTTTTGTGTTTATATTCATAAGAGATATTGGTCTGTTGTTTTTTCTCCTGTGATATCTTTGTCTGATTTTGGTGTCAAGGTTATGATGGCATCAATTAACAAGTTGGCAAGTTTTCCTTCAACTTCTACTTTTTGGAGTGTTTGTGAAAATTTTCTATTATATTTCCTTAAACATTTAACAAAATTAACCGGTAAAGCTACCTGGGCCTTCATTAGTAACTACATCTTTTTACTCAGTGTAGGTCTAAGGTTTAGGTCTAAGGTTTGTAGGGTTTTTTATATCTTTGTGAGTCAGTTTTGATGATTTGTGTCCCCTTGTGAATTATCTATTTTATCTAAGTTATCTGATCTCCTGGCATACATTTTTATAGCATTGCCCTATAATCCTTTTTATTTATGTAAAGTAGGTAATAATGTCCCATCTTTCATTTCCAATCTTAATTATTTGAGTCTTCTCTCTTTTTCACTGTGTCAGTCTAGCAAAATGTGTGTCAGTTTTGTAAATTTGTTCAAAGAACCAAATTTTGGTTTGTTGTTTTTTTTCTCTCTAGTTTTTCAATTCTCTATTTTCATTTACTTATACTCATCTTTCTTTATGCTTGATTTGGGCCTGGTTTTATCTCCTACTTTCTTAAGTTGGATAATTTGACTTCTTTCAGTTATAGTATATTAGCTAAAATTTTCACACACAAGTGCTCTGATAGTTACCTTCTTCAATTATTTTGAAAACTGATCCATGATTTTCTCCTCTTCTCCTTTCCCCTATACCTGATGACTTCAACAAACACAGTAGTATCCCATCTTCAACTCCACTGAGTCCTCTATCCATGCCACATTAATTTCCACCATATCATCCACTCTCTGCGCCCCAAATCCTTGAAGAAATGCTTCTTCCTGGAGATCTTGCACTTAGTTTTCCTCCAATAAGCACAACTTCCACTCCTGCCTCCAATCTCAGCCACACTAGACTGACTTTTGGTCTTCTACCTGCTTTCTCTTATTTTTAGTTCATAAAGTTCATTACCATTCTTCTGCTCAAAGTAACTCCAGGTAATCTGGACTGCATCAATTATTACTTTAGTTCTTCCTTACTCTTCTATTATGCATGACTGTGTCCCTAAATTGTTGTATTCTATACTTCCATTTCCTGGAGCCAGATTATAGTTATAAAAAACATGAAGGCATTTCATCTTGGAACAACTTATCCTTTCAAATAATCACTGCTCGATTTGTACATTGGATCCCTAAACTTGTTCATCCTACATATCTACTAATTTTTTATCCTTTGACCTACATTTCCCCATTTCCTCCCTCTTCTCAAAATTGTATTACATTGGAGGATTTTTGTTGTATAAGTAGATTTTAGCTGCTCTTGTCACAAAATCAGAACTATGTGACATGATATGTTTATGTACTTCACTAGAGGAACTATTTTAACATGTATATGTATCTCATAACATCATTTTTAAACCTCAAATATATGCAATACAATGCATTTTAAAAAAAATCACTAGTGTTACTTGTTTGACAAATAAGTAGTATGATGCCTGGCATATATTTGGGGGGTCATGGATATGAATCCCTTCCCTGTTCCTTCTTATTATTCTCTTGTGGATTCATATCTACACACCCCTCAATGACTATTTCTAATCTTTTCCATGTAACTGAGGCCCCACATGTTCTGCCCACATAACTCTCACTCATTATCTACCCATGTTTCTAAGAAGACAGGAGCAATGCAATATGAGGTTTCTATTCATCCTCTCTCCATATATGCCCATCCTCCAAGGCTTTCCCTTGTACCTCAAGGGTATCAATGCTGTCCTCTCAATAGAGTACTACACTTCCTTCAGTTCACTGACTCCAAGATGGAGTGTCTGGTACTGCGCCATTGTGGATTGGGAGTTCTGCAAGGCCTGAAAGAATGTTTGTGAAAAAGTTCATGTGGTGAAAGGAAGTAGTCTCTGCTCCTGTTGCCTCTAATTTTCACCATCAAATCTCTCTTGAAACCATGCCCTTTGCCTTCATCTCCAATAATATGCAACATATCTCCCCTAGAGATATCCAGTGATATCTGAAATTTTGAAGCTATAGCCCATTCTTCAAATTCAGTCCTCCTCTGGGACTTTAGGATCAACATGAAAGTCTCTCCTTTGTGCCTTCTGGGACAGCATGTCCTCAATTTCTCCTGTACTCCTCTCTATGTTCATTTTTTATTCTTATCCCATAAAAATCAGCATTTTCAAAAGTTCTCTCCTATGGCTCTCCATTTTCTCTTTTTCCACTCACTTCCTCAATGAGCGTATTCATTCCTGCACCTCACATAAAACATGACATAGTCTCTTTCCTTCAAAATGTGCTCCTTTGATAATCTCATTTCTATTAACAGCAACACCACAGTTGCAGTTATATAGACACTTCCTAACTGCTTAACCACTGAGTCCTGTTAATTCTGATTCCTCCATTGAAATAATGGTTTCCTCCATATGTCTTTTTATTTCAGTTACCAACATCAATGTTTAATTCAAATCCTTGTTATAATAGGCCAGAATTTATAAAAGTCTCCTAATTATTTTCTTTCCTGTAATTCCTTCCATATCTTTTCTTTACTGCACAAAGCCACTAGAATCTTTGTTTTTACTCCTTTGACCATGTTACTTCCCTGCACACAAAGCATTAAGAACTCACTACTGGACAAAGTAAAAACTCTTTGTGATACAATCAAGTCACTATATGTTGTGGCCCCATCCAATAGCAATTGTTCACATGCCTATTGGAGCCCTAACTATGTCATTGTGCAATTATACATTAATGTGTCTGTCACCCACAGATGGGTTTGTAGAAGTCAGAAACTATGTTGCATTCATCCTTGTAGTTCTAGGCTTAGCTCATATTAAATAATCAATACACAGAAGTTTACTTGAGTAAAATCTATGTGATTTAGGATCATAGAAGTCTCATGGAGTATGGGGTGCTCAATATGGTACTTATCCTTTATATGAAGAAACCTTTCTTTATTTTTTTGTTTTTGGTACTGGGAATTGAACCCAGGGGGGTGCTTAACCACTGAGCCACATCCCCAGTCCTTTTTAAATATTTTATTTAGAGACAAGGTCTCACTGAGTTGCTTAGGGTCTCACTAAGTTGCTGAGGCTGGCTTTAAACTCTCAATCCTCTTGCCTCAGCCTCCTGAGCTGCTGGGATTATAGGCATGCACCACCATGCCCAACTTCTTTTTCACTTTTATAACTATCTTACTTTCTCAGATGAAATCAAACTTTCAGATTTCAGGATTCCATTTGACTGTTGTGTATATTATTATCTCACCTTCCTCTGGCACCTCTAATTGTTCTAGTTGACTCCGTAAATGTTCTCTCATCAAAGGAGACTGACAGAGAATAATCAGAAAATCCAGACCAACAGTCTGGATGCACACAGTGGTTGCCCACATTCCTAAACAGTTCCCAAGAAGCCACATTCAGGTTCTAACTTTCATCAACTGTTAAACAGCATGATCATCTGCAAGTCTGAAAATGCTGATGACATTACAGCCTGGATATTGGTGTAGATGTTGGGAGCTGTAACTAATTTTAATGGATTCACACATGATGAGCCAAATATGTGTATGTTAGTAGTAATGTCAGAGGAGATATTTTAAAATTTATTTTTGACAAAGATGTCAGGAACACAAAAAGGAGAAAATATAGTCTCTTCAATAAATGGTTCTGAGAAAACTGGATGGCCACATGCTGAAGAATGAAATTATACCGTCATCTAACATCATATAAAAATCAAATCAAAATACATCAGTATCTTAAACGTAAGATCTAAAGTTGTAGAACTACTAGAAGAAGACATAGGGGAAAGCCCCATCACATTGATGTGGAAGAGAATTTTTTTGGATAGGACTCCAAAAGCACAGGCAACAAAAAGCAAAAATTGGCAAACAGGATTATATTAAACCAAAAAGCTTCTGCATAGTTAAGGAAGGAATCAGCAGAGTAAAAAGACAAGATATGGGATGGGAAATATATTTTTAAACCATATAACCCTTCTGATAAGGGTCTAATATCTACAATATATAAGAAACTAAAATAACTCAATAGTAAGAAAGCAAATAACCCAATTTAAAAATGGACAAAGAACCTGAATTAACATTTATCAAGAGAAGATATATAAATGTTCAACAGGTTGTATAAGGAAAGGCTCAATATTACTAATGATCAGGGAAATTCAAATTAAACCACAATGAGATATCACCTCACACTTATTAGAATGGTTGCTATCAAAAATATGAAAGATTTATATTGGCAAGGATGTGGAAAAAAGGGAACCAACCTTTGTACATTGTTTGGTGGGAATATTTATTAGTGCAGTAATTTTGGAAAGCAGTATGGAGGCTCTTCAAGACTTTAAAAATATAACTAACAGAATCCAATGATCCCACTATTCGGTATATATACAAAAAGTGTGAAATCAGTATGTTGAAGAGACAGCTACACTCCCCTGTTCACTGAAGCACAATTCACAAGAGCCAAGATGTGGAATCATGTCCATCAATGCATGAATGGTCATGAATAAAAATAAGGTATAAAAATACAATAGAATACTATTCAAACTTTAAAAATAAGGAAAATTCTGTCATTTGTGACAACATGGATGAACTTGGAGAACATAATGCTATGTGAAATAAGCCAGGCAAAGAAAGAGAAATACTACATGATCTCACTCATATGTGGGATATAAAAGTGTTTAACACATAGAAACACAGTAAAATGGTGGTTTCCAGAGTCTGGGTGAGTGGGTGGGTGGGGGACATTGGGAGTTATTGATCAAACATCACAAAATTTCAGGTACACAGGAAGTATAAGTTCAAGAGGTCTACTGTGTATCATGGTGATTACAGTTAATGACAACATATTTTATACTTGAAATTTTCTGAGTAGATTTTAAGTGTTCTTATCACCATAAATGTGAGACAATGTGTATATAAATGGCTTAATTTAGCCATTCCACAATATATATGTCTGTGAAAACCTCAGGTCATGTCCCATAAATATACTACAATTCAATTTTAAAAGCCTGTATCTTTTGAAAATAAGTTTGATACAGGTTAAAATCTCCAATTCCTGTGAAATTTAATTGACATCCAACAATTTATGTTAGCTCAGGGTCATATTAAAGGTTTTGGTATGAATAAGTATTATTTCCTTGAGAGATCTTAGAAAATAAACAAAAATCTGCCCTTGCATCCATCTCTCCCAGAAAAAAAAATCTATAGTTAAAGTGAGATTACCTTTTGTGGTGGACATTGTGATTTGTCTTTTTGTGGGTTCTTTTTCCTGTATTTACCACTTATATAATGTTCTGCCTTCCATTTCTAGCCAGGACCATTGTCTCTACACTCTATACACTCTCCCCTGGGACATGTTAATCTTTCCCATGGCTTTAGTTATCAACTATATTACTGAAGAGTTGTACCTGAATGCCTCCATCTCAGAGCTCCCTCCTGAATCTAAGCTTCACATGGCCCATTGCCTACTGGGTCTCCACATGAACATAGTATTGCCTCTTACCTCAAACTCTACAAGTTCAAACTGAACACATTCCCTTTCGCTACACCAAACCTACTCCTCTTTCTGCATTTCTTGGTTTAGTGAATGGCATCACCATTCATCCAGTTACCATATCCAGTAGCCCAGGAGTCTTATTGAACATCCCTCTCCTCTTCCATCTCCCACATCCAATTGATCACCAAATCTTGTTGTCTCTTCTAATGTCTTTCTTAACTCTTCTTCCAGTGCATCCTCTCTTACCAGGACCACCACAACACTTTGTAATTGATCCTCTTGCATTTATTCTTGTCATCCTTCCCTCTTCCCATTAAAAAAGTGAAGTGATCTCACATTTCATTTCCCTGATTATAAACCTTGAATAGTGTATAAAGTCCATGCCTCATAGCCTCTCTCTTTGAAACGAGCTCAAAGACTTTTGGAGGGCAAAGACCCTCTTTATCTTCTTCAGGGCCTAGCTCAGTCCCATTGTGTTTGTTGAATGAAACAATTCTTACAATTGTCTTACACATGTGGTTCTATTTTTAAACTATATTTTATTAACATGCATGATTTTTATACATAATATTGTATAAATAAATATTTACTGAGTATAGTGTGATATGTCAACACCTGTATGCAGTGTGTACTGGTCAGCGTAATTAGTTTTTCTATCTCTTTATTATTTCTTCTTTTCTTTTTTCCAAATTCTTATTGGTGCATTATAGTCGTACATAATGTTATAGTTTATTGTTACATATTTGTACATGCACACAATAGAGCAAAATAAGTTGGGTATTATTTATGTTTGGAACTTTTGAGCTCTTCTATTCCAGTTCTTCATAAAATATACAATAGGTTATTATAAACTATAGTTCCAAAATGTGCTGTGGAACACTAGAATTTATTCCTTGCATGTTTGATACCTTTTATCCAACCTCCCTATACTTTTCTACCCTTCCCAACTTCTAGTAATCACTGTTCCTCTGTTTTTGACAGTTTGAATTGAAAATGTTTTCATGTACCAATTATTGGCATCATCTGAAAAGACAAATGGTTGCTGGTTCTGAATTTCTTAAATTTTCTAGTAATTGGACAAGAAAGCAGAAGGAATTTTTTTTCAAGAACTAAGGTAGTAACTAGTGGGCCCTTACTACCAATTCAGAGAGTTCAGTTACTGTGGGGTATTGTATATTTACTGCTCTTTGGAGTCTTTGGAGTTCTGTATGAACACAGTATATTAATACTCTCCCATTAAATTAGCAGAACTGAACAGAAAATATCTCCCCTGGACTTCTCTCCAACTAAAGATTTCTAGCTTCTCCTGTAAAATGTCAGATATACCAAAAATGCAAAATCATTTTAAAGAGATTGAAAGAAAATGAAATAAAAAATCAATCAACAAGTTTTCATCTGAAATGTAGGAATTATTCATTCCTCACCTTAAAAGAAAAAACGATTAATATCCACTTACATAATTCAATTTGTAGAAAGTTGAAACTTTCTTCCCAGAGCTGTACTATAGCCTTGCCAAGGAAAACTTATGCATGGTATATACCAATGTGAGGAAACCACAAGTGACAAATTATATCAGATGGAGGTTGCATTAGCTTGCCACTAAATAGAAAGCTTCAAGGTAGATTGTGTGTGGGTATACGTTCATACACAAACCAAATGAAAATTAAATCAATTATCAGAATAATTCAATCCCTGATCCCCAAGGTTTGCTTCAATTAGATAATTGATGCAATTAGGTGAAAGGTTTGGGGGTAGATTTTTCTAGCCTGAATTATCTCAAATTACTTTAATTCTCCACTTCACCTTGATTATGAAGACCCAGTTCATGTTAGTGTGAATGAATATAAGTAACTGTTACACGGTTAGTTCAGATAATTCCTTGCTATATGGACATCTTTTTTTTTCTCCAATAAAATGTGACCTGCAGACTATGTTTATATCCCAATTTCAAGGACAAAACCTCACTTTACAGAATAAATGTGTAGGGCTTACTACTTAATACATCATGGGAAACGACTACAGGAAAAGTATGGTTTAATGAAACTCCTTTCAAAAGTGGACATTGCTCCCTCTAATATTTCCCTCTTTTGTTTGAAAGGTAGGCTTGAGGACAAAATTGACTCAAGTCAAATAATATGAACTTTATGTATACATGGAGTAAACTGAGATTATTTTATATGATTAAGAACATATTGCATAGTGGTGAAAACACTTGATTTTCTTCAGGTCAGATTGTTAGCAATCTCAGCCAGCTGCACACAAGTGTCAAGTGAAAAGAAAATATGAAAGAATTCTGAGAAGTGATGTGCAATGCTGGAGCTGGAATGGCCTCAGGTCAGATTCTATTGGCTTAGAATTGGATATAAATTATAGCTTAGTAAGTTTGGTTATCTTATTGTTCCTTGAGTTCTTCTTGCAATATAACATTATATTATTGAAGGAACATGAGAAAGAAGAAAAGAGAGGGAAGTTGTGTTCCTCACACTAGGAAATAATAGTGCAAGAAAGATAGGAGAATCTGGGGCCAATGAGTTTTGGGGCAAATAATCTAGAAAAACCTACCATGACTTGAGTCTTTACCTCTAAAATATTAATGATTAAACAATAATCCTCAAATAGTAATGACTAAACAATGATTAAACAATATTAAATAGTAATAGTGATTAACAATATTACATAGTAATGATTAAATAATAATAAATAAATGACATTTTCAGGGTAGTATAAAGTCCATTTTACAGATGTGCTTGACCCAAGTAACTAAAAAATATTGGGTATCAAAATAGGTATGCTTCATGTATCTAAAACTTTTGTTTACAAGGACCTAATAATAAACTGAAGGTAGTTTTAAAATGTCATCAAAACTCAAAAGTTGTCTTTAGTTAATTGATTAAACTTGTCTAAAAAGTAGACTAAGAAATGTAAAATGTGCAAATCCTTTGATTCCTCAATCTGCAGTCTAGGAATTTGCCCCAGGATATTATCACCCAACAGCAAAAAGACACATGAATGTTCATTAATATCTCTTGTTTCTTCATCGTGATTAAAAATTGGGAACACCAACCATATACAAATGTAGGGAATTGGTTAAAAAATTATGATTGACCCACACTACAGATATTAAGGGGTCATTAAATATGATGTTGTAGAAGAATATTTGGTAATGCCTGATAAAACATTTATAATATATTTGAAGTGAAAATTAAAACAAATTGCAGAACAACATGGGAAGTATTATCTCATACATTTTAATCATATGTATTTAAGGTATGCAACCTGATAATTTGGCATATGGATACAGTGTGAAATAATCATTACAATCAAGCTAATTAATGTATCTGTCACTTCACAAAGTTACCTTTAGTAGTGGGAATACTTAGGGTCTACTTCCTTAGCAAATTTCAAGTATGCAGTATAGTATTTGTTACCTATAGTCACCATGCTATACATTAGATCTATAGAACTTACTCATTGTGAATATCTGAACCTTTGAACACCTTGACCATCATGTCCCATTTCCCCCCTCTTGTCTCTGGCAACTACCATTTTACTCTGCTTCTATGATTTGAACTATTATACATTACACATACAATGAGATCACATAATATTTGTATTTCGGTGTCTGGCTTATTTCATTTGCTGTAATGACCTCCAGGTTCATCCATATTGTTGCACATGGCAAGAGTTCCTTCATTTTTAAAGCTGAATAATATTCCATTATATGTATATATGTTACCTCATTGTTGTATACACATATTTGGACATGTTTTGATTTAGAAATGTGTTTGAAAAGAGTATTCCAATGAGTTTGAAATATGATTTCAATTGTGGAATCAAAGTGGTGGATGGATGAGTGTTCATGGCACGATTCTTTCAAACTTTCTCTGTATTTGAATTATCTTCAGATAAAAAGTTGAAAGAAAATTCAAAGTAGACTAAGACCCCTAAAATGTGTCAAATTATAGGGTTTACTGATTTGTGAGGAGATTGAATATATCCATACTGTGTTTAAATATCAACCATGATTGTACAAGAGTCAATGAGAGCAATTTCACAACCCCATGCCAGGCCTCTATTCCCCAATGTGCACATCACTCTGTGCACATACAGAGCATTTTAACTGAAGGCCAGATTTAAAAACATCATCTACTCAGTTGTACATGACATCACAGGTCCCATAGAAGAGACAGAAGTTGCCTGGCAAAAATAATCACAGTCTTTAATTTGCCAAGCATACAACAATGGGCTTCAGTGAATCTGGCAACTGGTTGCTTATGGAAAATGAAATGACAATGATGACATCTACAAAAATGCAACGCAAATAATAAACTCACTTCCCAAGCACAAGTGTTTGAGAATGAAATTTCAGTTATTCTTGCTATCTGAAAGCAATGACCTACCTTCCCAGGAAACCCTCATGTTTTTCAAGTTTTTGACGACTAGTTAATTTGATAGTCTTTTGTTTTGTTTTGTTTTTTTAATTTATTTTTTATTTTAGCTCATTGTACACAAATGGAGTACAACTATCATTTTTCTGGTTGTACACAAAGTAGAATCATACAATTTGCCTATTCACACATATGCATAGGGTAAAGATGTTTGTCTCATTTTATTATCTTTCCATCCCTGCCTCCTCCCCACCCCTCATTTTCCTCTATATAATCCATCCCTTCTCCATTCTTCCCATACCTCCCACCATCCCTGTTATGTCATCAACCACTTATCAGAGAAATCATTTGGCCTTTGGTTTTTTGGGATTGGCTAATTTCACTTAACATAATCTTCTTCAATTCCATCCATTTACCTGCAAATGTCATAATTTTATTATTCTTTATGACTGAATAACATTCCATTGTGTACATATACCACAGTTTCTTTATGCATTCATCTACTGAAGAGTATCCAGGTTGGTTCCACAATCTAGCTATTGTGAATTGAGCAGCTATGAATATGGATGTGGCTGCATCACTGTATATGCTGATTTTAAGTCCTTTGTGTATAGGCCAAGGAGTGGGATAGCTGGGTCAAATGGTTCCATTCCAAGTTTTTGAAGGAATCTGCATACTGCTTTCCAGAGTGGCTGCACCAACTTGCAATCCCACCAGCAATGTATGAGTGTACCTTTTTCCCCACATCCTCACCAACACCTATTGTTGCTTGTGTTTTTAATAAAAGACATTCTATTTGGGGTGAGATGATATCTTATTGTAGTTTTGATTTGCATTTCTCTTATTACTAGAGATGTTCAACATTTTTTCATAAATCTGTTGATTGCTTGTAGGTCTTCTTCTGTAAAGTGTCTGTTCATTTCCTTGGCCCATTTATTGATTGGGTTATTTGTATTCTTGGTGTAAAGATTTTTGAGTACTTTGTAGATTCTGGAGATTAGTGCTCTATCTGAAGTGTGTGTGGCAAAGATTTTCTCCCACTCTGAAGGGTCTCTCTTCACATTGCTGATTGTTTCCTTTGCTGAGAAAAAGCTTTTTAGTTTGAATCTATCCCAATTATTGATTCCTGGTTTTATTTCTTGTGCTTTCAGATAGTCTTTTAAAATATTCAAACACTTTTATATCTTCTTTTGTAAATTGCTATTTGCACTCTTTCACTATTTTTCTATTGGGCTATTAATTTGTCATTGATAAGTTAGAGTTGCTTGTATGTCACCTTTTGTTATTATGTGTAAAAATTAGTTATATTGTTTTACTAATTATATGAAATAATAATTTTCCCAGTTACACATTAAAATTGACAGTAGTGTTTATTATATATAAATGGTTTTCCTACTTATATATGCATATCTTCCAAACATTATAGCTTTTGCCTTTTATGTTATCTTTGGAAAAATATTCTCCACTCCATCATTACAAAAATAAAATACTCAAACAAATTAAAAAATAAAAATAAAAATACTCATCTTGGGGTTCTTCTATTACTTTCAGTGTTTCTTTTTAACATTTAAATCTTACAATGAAGCTCCAGTTGGGAGTTTAGGCCCTTCGGTGCCATTTTACAGATTCCCTGGCAGAGAGCGACCATCTTTGGCTGCCTGAGTCCTCAGAGCTGAGCTCAGGTCTTCCAGCGGGGCCACAGCGCTGTGGCTCTAGGTGAGATCTGGCCTGGAGTGGAGGCAGTCGCCAGCTCCAGTGGGGAGTTTGGGCCCTTCGGTGCTATTTACAGCTTTCCTGGTAGAGAGTGACCACCTGCCACCAACTGAGCCCCCAGCGAGGAGCTCAGGCCTGCCTGAGCTCTCAAGCCCAGTGTCTTCATCACTGAGCAGAGTTCTGTGCTCCCACCCCACCTTGGTCTAATGCCCAGGTCCACACCCTGGCCCGGGGTCTAGCACCATGCTGTATCTGATTGTCTATCAACACCAGGCTGCCTCTGCGCAGAAGCATTGATCATTCCCAACCTGGAGGTAGTGGGACAGCAGCTTTCATGGGTCACCGCTTGATCAAGCACCTCTCAAACAACAGGTGAGTTACTGGAAATCTGCATGGACACTTTAAGTCTTTACAGGGAAGTTGCAATCCCTCTGATATGCACTACTAGAGGGGAAGATACACAAGCAACATGAGAAAACACGGGAAGAAAATGTCCCAAACAAACCTAGATGATATATCAAGAGAACCCAAAGACAGCATGGTAGAAGGAATGACAGAAAGGGAGTTCAGAATGTTCATAATTAAAATGATCCAAGAAGAGAATGATGTGACGAGAAAGCAGATTCAGGCTATGAATAATCAGCTAATAGAGCAATTGCAGGAAGCAAAAAATCATTTCAATAAAGACATAGAAGTTCTGAGAAAAAAACAAACAGAAATCCTTGAAGGAAACAAGGAAATGAAGGAAACAATAAACCAAGTTAAAAACTCAATAGAAAGCATAATTAACAGAATAGATCACTTGGAAGACAGAATCTCAGACAATGAAGACAAAATATTTAATCATGAAAACAAAGTCAAACAAACAGAGAAGATGGTTAGGAATCATGAATGAAACCTCCAAGAAATATGGGACATCATGAAAAGACCAAATTTAAGAGTTATTGGGATTGAGGAAGGCACGGAGATACAAACCACGGGTAAGAATAATCTGTTCAATGAAATAATATCAGAAAATTTCCCAAAGATGATGAATGAGATGGAAAATCAATTACAAGAGGCTTACAGGACACCAAACGCACAGAATTTCAACAGATCCACACCAAGGCACAGTATAATGAAAATACCTAACATACAAAACAAAGATAGAATTTTAAAGGCTGCGAGAGAAAAGCAGCAGATTACATACAGGGGGAAAGCAATACGGATATCAGCAGATTTCTCAGCCCAGACCCTAAAAGCAAGAAGGGCCTGGAACAACATATTTCAAGCTCTGAAAGAAAACAGATACCAACCAAGAATC
>JAJEJO010051044.1:19953-38700 GCA_020662805.1 Glaucomys volans | reverse complement strand
AAGACCTAGAGCACTCTTTCACACGTCCTACAACCCTCCTGCACACGTCCTAGAGTCCTACTTCACACGTCTTTCAGCCCTCCTTCAAAAGTCCTACAGCCCTCCTAACCATATCCCAGAATCCTCCTACACGCGACCTAGAGCCCTACCACACATGTCCTAGAGCCCTCCTTCACAAGTCCTACAGCCCTCCTGCACACATCCTAGATCCTCCTACACACAACAAAGAGCACTCCTACACAGATCCTAGAGTCATCCTGCAGATGTCATAAAGCCCACGTACACACATCTAGAGCCCACTTCCATCCGTCCTACATCTCTCCTGCACAAGTTCTAGATCCTTAATTCACAAGTCCTGCAGCCCTCCAATGCATGTCCTAGATGCTCCCACACACGTCCTAGAGCTCTCCTACATACGTCTTGGATCACCACTACACAGGTCCTAGACCCCTCCTGCACACGTCTTAGAACCCTCCTGAACACGTCCTACAGACCTCTTGCACATATCCCAGAGCCCTCCTCAACACTTCGTAGAGCTCTCATTCACATTGTACAGCCGTCCTACACACGTTTTAGCACCCTACTATACACGTCGTCGATCCCTCCTATACACATACTAAAGCACTCCTACACACGTGCTACAGACCGCCTACACACCTCTTGCAGCCCTCCTGCAAATGAGAAGAGCCATCGTACACACATCATAGAGCCCTTCTGCAAACGACCTGGAGCCCTCCTACACACATCCTAGAGCCCTCCTGCACATGACATAAAGCTCTCCTGCACACATCCTTGAGTTCTCCTGAACACGACCTACAGTCCTCTAGCACACTTTCTTGAGCCCTCCTTCACAAATCTTACAGCCCTATTACACATGTAATTGAGCCCTCCTACACACTTCCTTGATCCCTCCTAAACACGTATTACAGTCCTCCCACAAACATCCTAGTGATCTCCTGCTCATGTCCTGCAGCTCTCCTTCACATGTGTTACATCCCTGCTGCACATGTCCTAGAGCCTTAATTCACAAGTCCTGCAGCCCTCTAACGCACGTCCTAGAACCCTCCTACAAACATACTAGAGCCCTCCTACACACATCCTGGAGCACGACTACACACGTCCTAGAGCTCTCCTGCACACATCCTACAACCCTCTTGCACATGCCCTACAGACTTCCTGCACACACCCTACACCCGCTCCACATCCCTGGACCCTCCTACAACCATACTGGAGCCCTCCTACTCACGTCCTAGTGCCCTCCTGTCCATGTCCTACAACCCTCCTGCAAAGGTGCTAGAGACCTCTGCACACAACAGAGAGCCCTCCTAAATGCGTCCTAGAGACATCCTTAACATGTCTGACAGCCCTTCTGCAATCATCCTAGATCCCTTCTACACACATCCTAGAGCCCTCCTACACAGATCCTAGATCCCTCCCACACGTGTCATAAAGCCGTCGCACACACGTGCTAGAGGCCTCCTTCCCACGTCCTACAGCCCTCCTGCACACGAATTAGAGCCCTCCTGCACATGTCCTGGATCTCTCCTACACACATCCTAGAGCTCTCCTTCACACGTCCTACAGCCCTCCAGCACACATCCCAAATCCTCCTTCACACAACCAAGAGACGTCCTACACATGTCCTAGAGAGCTTCTGCACATGTCATAAACTTCTCATACACTCGTGCTAGAGCCCTCCTTCACCCATCCTACATCCCTCCGGCACACATCCTAGAGCCATAATTCACAAGTCCAGCCGCCCTCCTACGCACGTCCTAGAACCCTCCAAACACATCCTAGAGACCTCCTACACACATCCTGGAGCACTCCTACACATATCCTACAGCTGTCCTGCACCCATCCTACACCCCCCTGCACATGTCTTACAGACCTCCTGAACACGTCCCACAACCCTGCTCCATATGTCCCTGTGGCCTCCTACACAGGACCTAGAGCCCTCCTGCACACATCTTAAAGCCCTCTTGCAAACGTCTTAAAGCCGTCTTGCACATGACCTAGAGCCCTACATGGCACGTGCTACATTCCTCCTATACACATCATAAAGCCCTCCTACACATGTCCTATAGCCCTCCAAAAAACATCATGGAGCCCTCCTACACACATCCTACAGCCCTCCTACACATGTCCCAGAGCCCTAATACTCACGTCCTAGATCCCTCCTCCGCACGTCCTAGAGCTCTCCTTCACACCTCCTCCACCCTACTGCAAACGTCCTACAACCCTCCTACACACGTCCTAAAGCCCTCCTACACACGTCCAACAACCCTCATGCACACGTCCTACATCCGTCCTGCACAATTCACACATACCTCCTGCTCACAATTTTGAGACCTCCTTCACAAGACCTAGGGCCCTCTTTCACGCGTCCTACAGCCCTCCTGCACACGTCCTAGAGTCCTATTTCACACGTCCTTCAGCCCTCCATCAAAGTCCTACAGCTCTCCTACACATGTCCTAGTGCCCTCATACACATGTCCTACAGCCCTCCATTACACGTCCAACAACCTCCTGGACACGTCCTAGATCCTCCGACACACAACCAAGAGCCCTCCTACACAGGCCCTAGAGTCCTCCTGCACATGTAATAAAGCCCTCGTACACACATGCTAGAGCCCTCTTTCAGCCGTCCTACATCCGTCCGGCACACGTCCTAGACCCTTAATTCACAAGTCCTGCAGCCCTCCTACGCATGTCCTAGAACCTCCTACACACGTCCTAGAGCCCTCCTACAAACGTCCTGGTGCACTCCTACACACGTCCTAGACCCCTCCTGCACATGTTCTACAGCCCTCGTGTACATCCTACAGACCACCTGCACACATACTACAGTCCTCCTATACACGTCCCGGAGCCCTACTACACACATCCTAGATCCCTCCTGCACAGGACTTGAAACCCTCTTGCAGACGTCTTAAAGCCCTCATGCAAACAACCTAGAGCCCTACTTGACACGTCCTACATTCCTCCTATACACTTCATAAAGCCCTCCTCCACACATCCTAGAGCCCTACTTCAAACATCCTCCAATCTCTGGAAAAGTCCTACAACCCTCCTACACACATTGAAAAGCCCTCTTACACACGTCCTACAGCCCTCATGCACACATCCTACATCCAGCCTGCACAATTCACACATACCTCCTGCTCACACCTTTGAGTCCTCCTTCACAAGACATAGAGGACCCTTTCACACGTCCTACAACGCTCTTGCACACGTCCTAGAGTCATATTTCACACATCCTTCAGCCCTCCTTCAAAAGTCCTACAGCCCTCCTAAACATATCACAGAATCCTCCTACACACGACCTAGAGCCCTACCACACATGTCCTAGAGCCCTCCTTCACAAGTCCTATAGCCCTCCTGCACACGTCCTAGATCCTCCTACACACAACAAAGAGCACTCCTACACAGATCCTTGAGTCTTCCTGCACATGTCATGAAGCCCACGTACACACATCTAGAGCCCTCTTTCACCCGTCCTACATCCCTCCTGCACAAGTTCTAGATCCTTAATTCACAAGTCCTGCAGGCCTCCTATGCACGTCCTAGAACTCTCCTAAACACATCCTAGAGACCTCCTACACACGTCCTGGAGCACTCCCACACATATGGTACAGCTCTCCTGCACACATCCTACACCCCCTGCACACGTCTTACAGACCTCCTGAACACATCCCACAGCCCTCCTCCACATGCCCCTGAGGCCTCCTACACAGGTCCTAGAGCCCTCCTGCACACATCTTAAAGCCCTCTTGCACATGTCTTAAAGCCCTCTTGCACATGACTTAGAGCCCTACTTGACACGTGCTACATTCCTCCTATATACGTCATAAAGCCCTCCTACACACGTCCTATAGCCCTCCGAAAAACATCATAGAACCCTCCTACACACATCCTACAGCCCTGGCACACATGTTCTAGATCTCTCCTACACATGTCCTAGAGCCCTCCAACCCACTTCTTAGAGCCCTCCTGCACACATTTTACAGCCATCCTGCAAACGTCCTAGATCCCTCCTGCACATGTCACAGAGCCCTCCACCACACGTCCTAGAGCCCTCCTTCACACATTCTCCACCCTCCTGCAAAGGTACTACAACCGTCCTACATACGTCCTAAAGCCCTCCTACACATGTCCTAGAGCCCTCATTCACACATCCTACATCCGGCCTGCACAATTCACACATACCTCCTGCTCACATCTTTGAGACCTCCTTCACAAGACCTACAGCCCTCTTTCACACGTCCTACAACCCTCCTGCACACGTCCTAGAGTCCTACTTTACACGTCCTTCAGCCCTCCATCAAAAGTCCTCCAGCCCTCCTACACAGGTCCTAGAGCCCTCCTACACATGTCCTACAGCCCTCCATTACACGTCCAACAACATCCTGCACATATCCTAGATCCTCCGACACACAAACAAGAGCCCTCCTACACAGGTCCTAGAGTACTTCTTCACATGTCATAAAGCCCTCGTATACAGATGCTAGAGCCCTCTTTCAGCCTTCCTACATACCTCCTGCACACGTCCTAGACCCTTAATTGACAAGTCCTGCAGCCCTCTAACACACGTCCTAGAAGCCTCCTACACACTTACTAGAGCCCTCCTACACACATCCTGGAGCACGACTACACACGTCCTAGTGTTCTCCTGCACACGTCCTACAACCCTCCTGCACATGACCTACAGACCGCGTGTACACACCCTACAGCCCGCCCAAAATCCCTGAGCCCTCCTACCAACATCCTGGAGCCCTTCTACACACGTCCCAGTGCCCTCCTGTACATGTCCTACAACCCTAATACAAAGGTGCTAGAGACCTCTGCACACAACAGAGAGCCCTCCTAAACATGTCCTAGAGACATCCTTAACATGTCTGACAGCCCTTCTGCAATCATCCTAGATCCCTTCTACATGCATCCTAGAGCCCTCCTACACAGATCCTAGATCCCTCCCGCACGTGTCATAAAGCCCTCGTACACACGTACTAGAGGCCTCCTTCCCACGTCCTACAGCCCTGCTGCACACGAATTAGAGCCCTCCTGCACATGTCCATGAGCACTCCAACACACACCCTAGAGATCTCCTTCACACATCCTACAGCCCTCCACCACACATCCTAATTCCTCCTTCACACAACCAAGAGTCCTACTACACATGTCCTAGAGTGCTTCTGCACATGTCATAAACCTTTCATACACTCGTGCTGGAGCCCTCATTCACCCATCCTACATCCCTCCGGCACATATCCTAGAGCCTTAATCCACAAGTCCTGCTGCCCTCCTACGCACGTCCTAGGACCCACTTAAACACATCCTAGAGACCACCTAAACACGTCCTGGAGCTCTCCTGCACACATCCTACACCCCCCTGCACACGTCTTACAGACCTCCTGAACAGGTCCCATAGCCCTCCTCCACATGTACCTGAGGCCTCCTACACAGCTCCTAGAGCCCTCCGGCAAACATCTTAAAGCCCTCTTGCACACGACTTAAAGCCCTCTTGAACATGACCTAGAGCCCTACTTGACACATGCTACATTCCTCCTATACACGTCATAAAGCCCTCCTCCACACGACATATAGCCTTCCGAAAAACATCCTAGAGCCCTCCTACACACATCCTACAGCTCTCCTACACATGTCCCAGAGCCCTCCTACACTTGTCCTAGAGTGCTTCTGCACATGTCATAAACCTCTCATACACTCGTGCTAGAGCCCTCCTTCACCCATCCTTCATCCCTCCGGCACACATCCTAGGGCCTTAATTCACAAGTCCTGCCACCCTCCTACGCATGTCCTAGAACCCTCCTAAACACATCGTAGAGACCTCCTACACACGTCCTGGAGCACTCCTACACATATCCTACAGCTCTCCTGCACACATAATACAGGCCCTGCACACGTCTTATAGACATCCTGAACAGGTCACACAGCCCTCCTCCACATGTCCCTGAGGCCTCCTACACAGGTCCTAGAGCTCTCCTGCAAAAATCTTAAAGCCGTCTTGCACACGTCTTAAAGACCTCTTGCACATGACCTCGAGCCCTACTTGACACGTGCTATATTCCTCCTATACACGTCATAAATCCCTCCTCCACACGTCCTATAGCCCTCTGAAAAACATCCTAGAGCCCTCCTACAGACATCCTACAGCCCTCCTACACATGTCCCAGAGCCCTCTTACACATGTCCTAGAGCCCTCCTCCACATGTCCTAGAGCCCTCCAACGCACTTCCTAGAGCCCTCCTGCACACGTTTTACAGCCATCCTGCAAACGTCCTAGATCCCTCCTGCACACGTCACAGATCCCTCCTCCACACATGTCCTAGAGCCCTCCTTCACACATCCTCTACCCTCCTGCAAAGGTCCTACAACCCCCCTACACACGGTCCTTAAGCCCTCCTACACACGTCCTGCAGCCCTCATGCACACGTCCTACATCCGGCCTGCACAATGCACACATTCCTCCTGCTCACATCTTTGAGTCCTCCTTCACAAGACCTAGAGCCCTCTTTCACACGTCCTACAACGCTATTGCACACGTCCTAGTGTCCTACTTCACACGTCCTTCAGACCTCCCTCAAAAGTCCTACAGACTTACTACACAGGTCCTAGAGCCCTCCTATTCATGTCCTACAGCCCTCCATTACACGTCCTACAACCTCCTGCACACGTCCTAGATCCTTCGACACACAACAAAGAGCCCTCCTACACAGGCTGTAGAGTCCTCCTGCATATGTGATAAAGCCCTCGTACAAACATGCTAGAGCCCTATTTCAGCCGTCCTACATCCCTTCTGCACACGTCCTAGACCCTTAATTCACACGTACTGCAGCCCTCCTACCCATGTCCAAGACCCTCCAACACACATCCTAGAGCCCTCCTACAAACGTCCTGGAGCACTCCTACACACGTCCTAGACCCCTCCTGCACATGGCCTACAGCCCTCGTGCACATCCTACCGAACACCTGCACACATTCTACAGTCCTTCTATACACGTCCCTGAGCCCTCCTACACACATCCTAGAGCCCTCCTACAAACGTCTTAAAACCCTCTTGCACACGTCTTAAAGCCCTCTTGCACACGTCTTAAAGCCCTCTTGCACATGACGTAGAGCCCTACTTGATCCGTGCTACAATCCTACTATACACATCATAAAGCCCTCCTACACACGTGCTATACCCCTCCGAAAAACATCCTAGAGCCCTCCTACACACATCCTACAGCCCTGCTACACATGTCCCAGAGCCCTCCTACACATGTCCTAGAGCCCTCCTACACATGTCCTAGAGCCCTCCAACCCAATTTTTAGAGCCCTCCTGCACACGTTTTACAGCCATTCTCCAAATGTCCTAGATTTTTCCTGCACAATTCCTAAAGCCCTCCTACACACGACCTACAGCCCTCATGCACACGTCCAATATCCGGCCTGCACAATTCACACATACCTCCTGATCACACCTTTGAGTCCTCTATCACAAGACCTACAGCCCTCTTTCACACGTCCTACAACCCTCCTGCACACGTCCTAGAGCCCTCCTACACATGTCCTACAGCCCTCCATTACACGTCCTACAACCTCCTGCACACGTCCTAGATCCTCCGACACACAACCAAGAGCCCTCCTACACAGCACCTAGAGTCCTCCTGCACATGTCATAAAGCCCTTGTACACACATGCTAGAGCCCTCTTTCAGCCATCCTACATCCCTCCTGCACACGTCGTAGACCCTTAATTTACAAGTCCTGCAGCCCTCCTACGCATGTCCTAGACCCTCCTACACACGACCTAGAGCCCTCCTACAAACGGCCTGGAGCACTCCTAAACACGTCCTAGACCCCTCCTGCACATGTCCTACTGCCCTCGTGAACATCCTACAGACCTCCTGCACACATTCTACAGTCCTGCTTTACACGTCCCTGAGCCCTCCTACACACATCCTAGAGCACTCCTGCAAATGTCTTAAACCCTCTTGCACACGTCTTACAGCCCTCTTGCAAACAACCTAGCGACCTACTTGATTCCTCCTACATTCCTCCTATACACTTCATAAAGCACTCCTCCACACACCTAGAGCCCTCCTTCACACATCCTACACTCTCCTGAAAAGTCCTACAACCCTCCTACACACGTTCAAAAGCCCTCCTACACACGTCCTACAGCCCTCATGAACACGTCCTACATCCGGCCTGCACAATTCACACATTCCTCCTGCTCACATCTTTGAGTCCTCCTTCACAAGACCTAGAGCACTCTTTCACACGTCCTACAACCCTCCTGGACAAGTCCTAGAGTCCTACTTCACACGTCCTTCAGCCCTCCTTCAAAAGCCCTACAGCCCTCATAACCATATCCCAGAATCCTCCTACACACTACCTAGAGCCCTACCACACATGTCCTAGAGCCCTCCTTCACAAGTCCTACAGCCCTCCTGCACACGTCCTAGATCCTCCTACACAAAACAAAGAGCACTCCTACACAGGTCCTAGAGTCCTCCTGAACATGTCATAAAGCCCACGGACACACATCTAGAGCCCTCTTTCACCCGTCCTACATCCCTCCTGCACAAGTTCTAGATCCTTAATTCACAAGTCCTGCAGCCCTCCTATGCATGTCCTACACCCTCCTACACACATCCTAGAGCTATCCTACTTACGTCCTGGAGCACTCCTACACACGTCCTAGACCCCTCCTGCACATGTCTTAGAACCCTCCTGCACACGTCCAACAGACTTCCTGCACATGTCCCAGAGCCCTCCTCAACACATCGTAGAGCTCTCATTCACGTTGTACAGCCGTCCTACACACGTTTTAGCACCCTACTACACACATCTTCGATCCCTCCTATACATATATTTGAGCACTCCTACACACGTGCTACAGACCGCCTACACACCTCTATCACCACTCCTGCACATGTCAAGAGCCATCGTGCACACATCATAGAGCCCTTCTGCAAACGACCTGGAGCCCTCCTACACACGTCCCAGATCCCTCCTGCACACGTCTTAAAGCCCTCTTGGAAACAACGAAGAGCCCTACTTGACACGTCCTACATTCCTCCTATACTCTTCATAAAGCCCTCCACCACACATCATAGAGCCCTCCTTCAAACATCCTCCAATCTCCTGCAAAGTCCTACAATGCTCCTACACACAATCAAAAGCCCTCCTACACACGTCCTACAGCCCTCATGCATACGTCCTACATCCAGCCTGCACAATTCACACATACCTCCTGCTCACATCTTTGAGTCCTCCTTCACAAGTCCTAGAGCCCCGTTCACACGTCCTACAATCCTCCTGCACACGTCCTAGAGTACTTTTTCACACGTCCTTCAGCCCTCCTTCAAAAGACCTACAGCCCTCCTCACCATATCCAGGAATCTTCCTACAAACCACCTAGAGCCCTACCACACATGTCCTAGAGCCTTCCTTAACAAGACCTACAGCCCTCCTGCACACCTCCTAGATTCTCCTACACAGAACAAAGAGCACTCCTACACAGATACTAGAGTCCTCCTGCACATGTCATAAAGCCCAAATACACACATCTAGAGCCCTCCTTCATCCGTCCTACATCCCTCCTGCACAAGTTCTAGATCCTTAATTCACAAGGCCTGCAGCCCTCCTATGCATGATCTACACCCTCCTGCACAAGTCCTAGAGCTCTCCTACATACGTCCTGTAGCACTCCTACACACGTCCTAGAGCCCTCCTGCACATGATATAAAGCTCTCCTGCACACATCCTAGAGTTCTCCTGAACACGACCTACAGTCCTCTAGCACACGTCCTTGAGCCCTCCTTCACAAATCCTACCAAACTGGTACAAATATAATTGAGCCCTCCTACACACTTAATAGATCCCTACAAAACACGTATTAGAGCCCTCCCACACACATCCTAGTGATCTCCTGCACACGTCCTGCAGCTCTCTTTCACACGTCTTACATCCCTTCTGCACATGTCCTAGAGCCTTAATTCACAAGTCCTGCAGCCCTCTAACGAACGTCCTAGATCCCTCCTAAACACCTACTAGAGCCCTCCTACACACATCCTGGAGCACGACTACACACGTCCTAGAGCTCTCCTGCACACGTCCTACAACCCTCCTGCACATGTCCTATAGACCTCCTGCACACACCCTACAACACGCCCCACATCCCTGAGCCCTCCTACACACATCCTGGAGCCCTCCTACACACGTCCTAGTGGCCTCCTGTACATGTCCTACAACCCTCCTGCAAAGGTGCTAGAGATCTCTGCACATGTCACAGAGACCTCCTAAACACGTCCTAGAGACATCCTTAACATGTCTCACAGACCTTCTGCAATCATCCTAGATTCCTTCTACACACATCCTAGAGCGCTCCTACACAGATCCTAGATACCTCCCACACGTGTCCTAAAGCCCTTGTACACACGTGCTAGAGGCCTCCATCCCACGTCCTACAGCCCTCCTGCACACGAATTAGAGCCCTCCTGCACATGTCCTGGAGCACTCCTACACACATCCTAGAGCTCTCCTTCACACGTCCTACATCCCTCCAGCACACATCCTAAATACTCCTTCACACAACCAGGAGCCCTCCTACCCATGTCCTAGAGTGCTTCTGCACATGTCATAAACCTCTCATACACTCGTGCTAGAGCCCTCCTTCACCCATCCTACATCCCTCCGGCACACATCCTAGAGCCTTAATTCACAAGTCCTGCCGCCCTCCTATGCACGTCCTAGAAACCTCCTAAAGACATTATAGAGACCTCCTACACATGTCCTGGAGCACTCCTACACATATTCTACAGCTCTCCTGCACACATCCTACACCCACCTGCCCACGTCTTACAGACCTCCTGAACACGTCCCACAGCCCTCCTCCACATGTCTCTGAGGCCTCCTACACAGGTCCTAGAGCCCTCCTGCACACATCTTAAAGCACTCTTGCACATGTCTTAAAGCCCTCTTGCACATGACCTAGAGCCCTACTTGACACGTGCTACATTCCTCCTATATATGTCATAAAGCCCTCCTACTCACGTCCTATAGCCCTCCGAAAAACATCCTAGAGCCCTCCTACACACGTCCTACAGGCCTCCTACACATGTCCCAGAGCCCTCCTACACATGTCCTAGAGCCCTCCTACACATGTCCTAGAGACCTCCAACCCACTTCCTAAAGCCCTCCTGCACATGTGTTACAGCCATCCTGAAAACGTCCTAGATCCCTCCTGAACACACCACAGAGCCCTCCTCCACACGTCCTAGGGCCCTCCTTCCCTCATCCTCCACCCTCCTGCAAAGGTCCTACAACCCTCCCTCACACTTCCTAAAGCACTCCTACACATGTCCTACAGCCCTCATGCACACATCCTACATCCGGCCTGCACAATTCACACCTACCTCCTGCTCACATATTTGAGTCCTCTTTCACAAGAACTAGAGCTCTCTTTCACACGTCCTACAACCCTGCTGTGCACGTCCTAGAGTCCTACTTCACACGTGCTTCAGCCCTCCATCAATAGTCCCACAGCCCTACTACAAACATCCTAGAGCCATCCTACACATGTCCTACAGCCCTTCATTACACATCCTACAACCTCCTGCACACGTCCTAGATCCTCCAACACACAACCGAGAGCCCTCTTACACAGGCCCGAGAGTCCTCCTGCACATGTCATAAAGCCCTCGTACACACATGCTTGAGCCCTCTTTCAGACGTCCTACATCCCTCCTGCACAAATCCTAGACCATTAATTCACAAGTCCTGCAGCCCTCCTATGCATGTCCTATAAACTCCTACACACGTCCAAGAGCTCTCCTACATACATCATGGAGCACTCCTACACACGTCCTAGACCCCTCCTGCAAATGTCCGAGAGACCTCCTACACATGTCCCAGAGCCCTCCTCAACACATGGTAGAGCTCTCATTCACGTTGTACAGCCGTCCTACACACGTTTTAGCACCCTACTACACACATCTTCGATCCCTCTTATACACATACTAGAGCACTCCTACACACGTGCTACAGACGGCCTACACACCTCTTTCAGCCCTCCTGCACATGTCAAGAGCCATCGTGCACAAAAAATAGAGCCCTTCTGCAAACGACCTGGAGCCCTCCTACACACGTCCTAGAGACCTACTGCACATGACATAAAGCTCTCCTACACACATCCTAGAGTTCTCCTGCACACGACCTACAGTCCTCTAACCCTAACCCTCCTACACACATCCTAGTGCCCTCCTGTATATCCTACAACCCTCCTGCAAAGGTGCAAGAGACCTCTGCACACATCAGAGAGCCCTCCTAAACACGTCCTAGAGACATCCTTAACATGTCTGACAGCCCTTCTGCAATCATCCTAGTTCCCTTCTACACACATCCTAGAGCCCTCCTACACAGATCCTAGAACCCTCCCCCACGTGTCATAAAGCAATCGTACACACATGCTAGAGGCATCCTTCGCAGGCCCTACAGCTCTCCTGCACACGAATTAGAGCCCTCCTGCACATGTCCTGGAGCTCTCCTACACACATCCTAGAGCTCTCCTTCACATGTCCTACAGCCCTCCAGCACACATCCTAAACCCTCCTTCACACACACAAGAGCCCTCTTACCCATGTCCTAGCGTGCTCTGCACATGTCATAAACCTCTCATACACTCGAGCTAGCGCCCTCCTTCACCCATCCTACATCCCTCCGGCACACATCCTAGAGCCTTAATTCACAAGTCCTGCTGCGATCCTAGGCACGTCCTAGAACCCTCTTAAACACATCCTAGAGACCTCCTACACACGTCCTGGAGCACTCCTACATATATCCTACAGCTCTCCTGCACACATCGTGCACCCCCTGGAACACGTCTTACAGACCTCCTGTACACGTCCCACAGCCCTCCTCCACATGTCCCTGAGGACTCCTACACAGGTCCGAGAGCCCTCCTGCACATATCATAAAGCCCTCTAGCACCCGTCTTAAAGCCCTCTTGCACATGTACTAGAGCCCTACTTGACACGTTCTACATTCCTCCTATACACGTCATAAGGCCCTCCTTCACACGTCCTATAGTCCTCCGAAAAACATCCTAGAGCTCTCCTACACACATTCTACTGCACTCCTACACATGTCCTAGAGCCCTCCAACCCTATTCCTAGAGTCCTCCCGCAAACGTTTTACAGCCATCCTGCAAACGTCCTAGATCCCTCCTCACACGACACAGAGCCCTCCTCCAGAAGTCCTAGAGCCCTCCTTCACACATCCTCCACCCTCCTGCAAAGGTCATACAACCCTCCTACACACGTCCTAATGCCCTCCCACACACGTCCTACAGCCCTCATGCACAAGTCCTACATCCGGCCTGCACAATTCACACATACCTCCTGCTCACATCTTTGAGTCCTCCTTCACATGTCCTAGAGCCATCTTTCACACATACTACAACCCTCCTGCACACGTCCTAGAGTCCTACTTCACACGTCCTTCAGCCCTCCATTAAAAGTCCTACGGCCCTACTACAAAGGTCCTAGATCCCTCCTACACATGTCCTACAGCCCTACATTACACGTCCTACAACCTCATGCACACGTCCTAGATCGTCCAACACACAACCAAGAGCCCTCCTACACAGGCCTTAGAGTCTTCCTGCACATGTCATAAAGCCCTCGTACACACATGCTACAGCCCTTTTTCAGCCATCCTATATCCCTCCTGCACACGTCCTAGACCCTTAATTCACAAGTCCTGCAGCCCTCCTACGCATGTCCTAGACCCTCCTACACACGTCCTAGAGCCCTCCTACAAACGTCCTCTAGCACTCCTACACACGTTTTAGACACCTCCTGCACATGACTTCCACCCTCGTGCACATCCTACAAACGACCTGCACACATTCTACAGTCCTCCTATACACGTCCCTGAGCCCTCCTGCACACGTCTTAAAATGCTCTTGCACATGACTTAAAGCCCTCTTGCAAGCAACATAGACCCCTATTTGTCACGTCTTACATTCCTCCTATACACTTCATAAAGCCCTCCTCCACACATCCTAGAGCCCTCATTCACACATCCTCCACTCTCCTGCAAAGTCCTACAACCCTCCTACACACGTTCAAAAGCCCTCCTACACACGTCCTACAGCCCTCATGCACACGTCCTACATCCGGCCTGCACAATTCACACATACCTCCTGCTCACATATTTGAGTCCTCCTTCACAAAACCTAGAGCACTCTTTCACACGTCCTACAACCCTCCTGCACATGTCCTAGAGTCCTACTTCACACGTCCTTCAGCCCTCCTTCAAAAGTCCTACAGCCCTCTTACACACGTCCTAGAGCCCTCCTACACATGTCCTACAGCCCTCCTTTACACATCCTATAACCTCCTGCACATGTCCTAGATCCTCCGACACACAACCAAGAGCCCTCCTACACAGGCCATAGAGTCCTCTTGCACATGTCATAAAGCCCTCATACACACATGCTAGAGCCCTCTTTCAGCCGTCCTACGACCTTCCTGCACACGTCCTAGACCCTTAATTCACAAGTCCTGCAGCACTCGTACGCATGTCCTAGACCCTCCTACACATGTCCTAGAGCGCTCCTAAAAACGTCCTGGAGCACTCCTACACACGTCCTAGACCCCTCCTGCACATGACTTACAGCCCTCGTGCACATCCTAGAGACCTCCTGCACACATTCTACAGTCCTCCTATTCACGACCCTGAGCCCTCCTACACACATCCTAGAGACCTCCTGCACACTTCTTAAAACCCTCTTGCACACGTCTTAAATCCCTCTTGCAAACAACCTAGAGCCCTACTTGTCATGTCCTACATTCCTCCTATACACTTCATAAAGCCCTCCTCCACACATCCTAGAGTCCTCCTTCACACATCCTCCACTCTCCTGTAAAGTTCTACAAACCTCCTACACACCTTCAAAAGCCCTCCTACACACGTCCTACATCCGGCCTGCAGAATTCACACATACCTCCTGCTCACATCTTTGAGTCCTCCTTCACAAGACCTAGAGCATTCTTTCACACGTCCTACAACCCTCCTGCACACGTCCTAGAGTCCTACTTCACACGTCCTTCAGCCCTCCTTCAAAAGTCCTACAGCCCTCCTAACCATATCCGAGAATCCTCCTACACACGAACTAGAGACCTACCACACATGTCCTAGAGCCCTCCTCCACAAGTCCTACAGCCCTCCTGCACACGTCCTAGATCCTCCTACACACAACAAAGAGCACTCCTACAGAGACCCCAGAGTCCTCCTGCACATGTCATAAAGCCCACATACACACATCTAGAGTCCTCTTCCACCCGTCCTACATCCCTCCTGAACAAGTTCTAGATCCTTAATTCACAAGTCCTGCAGCCCTCCTATGCATGTCCAAGACCCTCCTACACACGTCCTAGAGCTCTCCTACATACATCCTGGAGCACTTGTACACACGTCCTATAACCCTCCTGCACACGTCTTAGAACCATCCTGCACACGTCCTACACACCTCCTGCACATGTCCCAGAGTCCTCCTCAAAATATCGTAGATCTCTCATTCACGTTGTACAGCCGTCCTACACCCGTTTTAGCACCCTACTACACACATCTTTGATCCCTACTATACACATACTAGAGCACTCCTACACACGTGCTACAGACCGCCTACACACCTCTTTCAGCTCTCCTGCACATGTCAAGAGCCATCGTGCACACATCATAGAGCCCTTCTGCAAACGACATGGAGCCCTCCTACACACATCCTAGAGCCCTCGTGCACATGACATAAAGCTCTCCTGCACAAATCCTACAGTTCTCCTGAACACGACCTACAGTCCTTTAGCACACGTCCTTGAGCCCTCCTTCACAAATCCTACAGCCCTGGTACACATGTAATTAAGACCTCCTACACACTTCCTAGATCCCTCCTAAACACGTATTAGAGCCCTCCCACACACATCCTAGTGATCTCCTGCACACGTCCTGCAGTACTCCTTCACAGGTCTTACATCCGTTCTGCACATGTCCTAGAGCCTTAATTCACAAGTCCTGCAGCCCTCTAACGCACGTCATAGAACCCTCCTACACACATACTAAAGCCCTCCTACACACATCCTGGAGCACGACTACACACGTCCTAGATCTCCCCTGCACACGTCCTACAACCCTCCTGCACATGTCCTACAGACCTTTTGCACACACCCCACAGCCCACCCCACATCCCTGAGCCCTCCTACACACATCCTGGAGCCCTCCTACACACGTCCTAGTGCCCTCCTGTACATGTCCTACAACCCTCCTGCCAAGGTGCTAGAGAACTCTGCACATATCAGAGGGCCCTCCTAAACACGTCTTAGAGACATCCTTAACATATCTGACAGCCCTTCTGCAATTATCCTAGATCCCTTCTACACACATCCTAGAGACCTCCTACAGAGATCCTAGATCCCTCCCGCATGTGTCATAAAGCCCTCGTACACACATTATAGAGGCCTCCTTCCCACGTTCTACAGCCCTCCTAAACACGAATTAGAGCCCTCCTGCACATGTCCTGGAGCACTCCTGCACACATCCTAGAGCTCTCCTTCACACATCTTACAGCCCTCCAGCACACATCCTAAATCCTCCTTCACACAACCAAGAGCCCTCCTACACATGTCCTAGACTGCTTCTGCACATGTCATAAACCTCTCATACACTCGTGCTAGAGCCCTTCTTCACCCATCCTACATGCCTCAAGCACACATCCTAGAGCCTTAGTTCACAAGTCTTGCTGCCCTCCAACGCAGGTCCTAGAACCCTCATAAACACATCCTAGAGACCTCCTCCACACATCCTGGAGCACTCCTACACATATCCGACAGCTCTCCTGCACACATCCTACACCCCCCTGCACACATCTTACAGACCTCCTGAACACCTCCCACAGCCCTCCTCCACATGTCCCTGAGGCCTCCTACACAGGTCCTAGAGCCCTCCTGAACACATCTTAAAGCCCTCTTGCACACGTCTTAAAGCCCTCTTGCACATGACCTAGAGCCCTACTTGACACGTGCTACATTTTTTCTATACACGTCATAAAGCCCTCCTACACAAGTCCTATAGCCCTCCGAAGAACATCCTAGTGACCTCCTACACACGTCCTACAGGCCTACTACACATGTCCCAAGCCCTCCTACACATATCCAAGAGCCCTCCTACACATGTCCTAGAGCCCTCCAACCCACGTCCTAGAGCCCTCCTGCACACGTTTTACAGCCATCCTGCAAATGTCCCAGATCCCTCCTGCACATGTCAAAGAGCCCTCCTCCACACGTTCTACAGCCCTCCTTCACACATCCTCCACCCTCCTGCAAAGATCCAACAACCCTCCTACACACGTCCTAAATCCCTCCTACACACGTCCTATAGCCCTCATGCACACGTCCTACATCCGGCCTGCACAATTCCCACCTACCTCCTCCTCACATCTTTGAGTCCTCCTTTGCAAGACATAGAGCCCTCTTTCACACGACCTACAACCCTCCTGCCCATGTCCTAGAGACCTACTTCACACCTCCTTCAGCTCTCCATCAAAAGTCCTTCAGCCCTCATACACACATCCTAGAGCCCTCCTACACATATACTACAGCCCTACTTTACACATCCTACAACCTCCTGCACACGTCCTAGATCCTCCGACACACAACCAAGAGCCCTCCTACACAGGCCCTAGAGACCTCCTGCACATGTCATAAAGCCCTCGTACACACATGCTAGAGCCCTCTTTCAGCCGTCCTACAACCCTCCTGCGCATGTCCTAGACCCTTAATTCACAAGACCTGCAGCCCTCTTACGCATGTCCTAGACCCTCCTATACACGTCCGAGAGCGCACCTACAAACATCCTGGAGCACTCCTACACACGTCCTAGACCCCTCCTGCACACGTCTTAGAATCCTCCTGCACACGTCCTACAGACCTCCTGCACATGTCCTAGAGCCCTCCTCAACACATCGTAGAGCTCTCATTCACGTTGTGCAGCTGTCCTACACACGTTTTAGCAACCTACTACACACATCTTGGATCCCTCCTATACACATACTAGAGCACTCCTACACACGTGCTACAGACCACCTACACACCTATTTCAGCCCTCCTGCACATGTCAAGAGCCATCATGCACACATCATAGAGCCCTTCTGCAAACGACCTGGAGCTGCCCTACACACGTCCTATAGCCCTCCTGCACATGACATAAATCTCTCCTGCACACATCCTAGAGTTCTCCTGAACAAGACCTACAGTCCTCTAGCACACGTCCTTGAGCCCTCCTTCACAAATCCTACAGCCCTGGTACACATGTAATTGAGCCCTCCTACACACTTCCTAGATCCCTCCTAAACACGTATTAGAGCCCTCCCACACACATCCTAGTGACCTCCTGCACATGACCTGCAGCTCTCCTTCACACGTCTTACATCCCTTCTGCACATGTCCTAGAGCCTTAATTCACAAGTCCTGCATCCCTCTAACGCACGTCCTAGAACACTCCTACACACATACTAGAGCCTTCCTACACACATCCTGGAGCACGACTACACACGTCCTAGAGCTCTCCTGCACACGTCCTACAACCCTCCTGCACATGTCCTACAGACCTCCTGCACACACCCTACTGCCCGCCCCACATCCCTGAGCCCCCTACACACATCCTGGAGCACTCCTACACA
>JAJEJO010051044.1:0-14327 GCA_020662805.1 Glaucomys volans | reverse complement strand
AAACAACCTAGAGCCCTACTTGACTCGTCCTACATTCCTCCTATACACATCATAAAGCCCTCCTCCACACATAATAGAGCCCTCCTTCACAAATCCTCCACTCCTCTGCAAAGTCCTACAACCCTCCTACACACATTCAAGAGCCCTCCTACACATGTCCTAAAGCCCTCCATTACACGACCTACAACCTCCTGCACACGTCCTAGATACTCCAACACACAACAAAGAGCCCTCCTACACAGGCCCTAGAGTCCTCCTGCACATGTCATAAAGCCCTCCTACACACATGCTAGAGCCCTCTTTCACCCGTCCTACATTCCTCCTGCACACGTCCTAGACCCTTAATTCACAAGTCCTGCAGCCCTCCTACGCATGTCCTAGACCCTCCTACACACGTTCTAGAGCCCTCTTACAAACATCCTGGAGCACTCCTACACACGTACTAGATTCCTCCCGCACATGACCTACGGCCCTCGTGCACATCCTACAGACCAGCTGCACACATTCTACAGTCCTCCTATACACGTCCCTGAGCCCTCCTGCACACGTCTTAAAACCCTCTTGAACACGACATAAAGCCCTCTTGCAAACAACATAGAGCCCTAATTGACACGTCCTCAATTCCTCCTATACACTTCATAAAGGCCTCCTCCACACATCCTAGAGCCCTCCTTCACACATCCTCACTCTCTTGCAAAGTCCTACAATCCTCCTACACACGTTCAAAAGCCCTCCTACACACTTCCTACAGCCCTCATTCACAGGTACTACATCTGGCCTGCACAAGTCACACATACCTCCTGCTCACATTTTTGAGTCCTCCTTCACAAGACCTAGAGCACACTTTCACACGTCCTACAACCCTCCTGCACACGTCCTAGAGTCCTACATCACATGTCCTTCAGCCCTCCTTCAAAAGTCCTACAGCGCTAATAACCATATCCCAGAAACCTCCTATACACCACCTAGAGCCCTACAACACATGTCCTAGAGCCCTCCTTCACAAGTTCTACAGCCCTCCTGCACACGTCCTAGATCCTCCTACACACAACAAAGAGCACTCCTACAAAGATCCTATAGTCCTCCTGCCCATGTCATAAAGCCCACGTACACACATCTAGAGCCCTCTTTCACCCGTCCTACATCCCTCCTGCACAAGTTCTAGATCCTTAATTCACAAGTCCTGCAGCCCTCCTATGCATGTCCTAGACCCTCCTACACACCTTCTAGAGCTCTCCTACATACGTCCTGGAGCACTCCTACACACGTCCTAGTGCCCTCCTGAACATGTCCTACAACCCTCCTGCAAATGTGCTAGAGACCTCTGCACACATCAGAGAGCCCTCCTAAACACGTCCTAGAGACACCCTTAACATGTCTGATAGCCCTTCTGCAATCATCCTAGATCCCTTCTACACACATCCTAGAGCACTCCTACACAGATCAAAGATCCCTCCCGCATGTGTCATAAAGCCCTCGCACACACATGCTAGATGCATCCTTCACACGTCCTACAGCCGTCCTGCACATGAATTAGAGCCCTCCTGCACATGTACTGGAGCAGTCCTACACACATCCTAGAGCTCTCCTTCACAAGTCCTACAGCCCTCCAGCACACATCCTAAATACTCCTTCACACAACCAAGAGCCCTCCTACACATGTCCTAGAGTGCTTCTGCACATGGCATAAAACTCTCATACACTCGTGCTAGAGACCGTCGTCACCCATCCTACATCCCTCCGGCACACATCCTAGAGCCTTAATTCACAAGTCCTGCCGCCCTCCTACGCACAACCTAGAACCCTCCTAAACACATCCTAGAGACCTCCTAAACATGTCCTGGAGCACTCCCACACATATCCTACAGCTCTCCTGCACACATCCTACACCCTCCTGCACACTTCTTACAGACCTCTTGAACACGTCCCACAGCCCTCCTCCACATCTCCCTGAGGCCGCCTACACAGGTCCTAGAGCCCTTCTGCACACATATTAAAGCCCTCTTGCACACGTCTTAAATCCCTCTTGCACATGACCTAGAGCCCTACTTGACACGTGCTACATTCCTCCTACACACGTCCTATAGCCCTCCGAAAAACATCCTAGAGCCCTCCTACACCCATCCTACCGCCCTCCTACAAATATCCCAGAGCCCTCCTACACATGACCTAGAGCCCTCCTACACATGTCCTAGAGCCCTCCATCCCACGTCCTAGAGCCCTCCTGCACATGTTTTACAGCCATCCTGCAAAAGTCCTAGATCCCTCCTGCACACGTCACAGAGCCCTCCTCCACACGTCCTAGAGCCGTCCTTCACACATCCTCCACCTCCTGCAAAGGTCCTACAACCCTCCTACACAGGTCATAAAGCCCTCCTACACACGTCCTACAGCCCTCATGCACACGTCCTACATCCAGCCTGCACAATTCACACATACCTCCTGCTCAAATCTTTAAGTCCTACTTCACAAGACTTAGAGCCCTCTTTCACACGTCCTACGACTCTCCTGCACACGTCCTAGAGCCCTCCTACACATGTCCTACTGCCCTCGATTACACGTCTAACAACCTCCTGCACACGTCCTAGATCCTCCGACACACAACCAAGAGCCCTCCTACACAGGCCCTAGAGTCCTCCTGCACATGTCATAAAGCCCATGTACACACATGATAGAGCCCTCTTTCAGCTGTCCTACATCCCTCCTGCACACGTCCTAGACCCTTAATTCACAAGTCCTGCAGCCCTCCTACGCATATCCTAGACCCTCCTACACACGTCCTAGAGCCCTCCTACAAACGTCCTGGAGCACTCCTACACTAGTCCTAGACCCCTCCTGCACATGTCCTACTGCCCTCGTTCACATCCTACAGACCTCCTGCAAACATTCTACAGTCCTCCTATACACGTACCTGAAACCTCCTACACACATCCTAGAGCCCTCCTTCAAACATCCTCCACTCTCCTGCAAAGTCCTACAACCGTTCTACACACGTTCATAAGCCCTCCTACACACGTGCTACAGCCCTCATGCACACGTACTACATCCGCCCTGCACAATTCACACATACCTCCTGCACACATATTTGTGTCCTCCTTCACAAGACCTAGAGCCCTCCTGCACACGTCCTAGAGTCCTACTTCTCACGTCTTTCAGGACTCCTTCAAAAATCCTACAGCCCTCCTAACTATATCCCAGAATCCTCCTACACACGACCTAGAGCCCTACCACACATGTCCTAGAGCCCTACGTCACAAATCCTACAGCCCTCCTGCACACGACCTAGATCCTCCTACACACAACAAAGAGCACTCCTACACAGATCCTAGAGTCCTCCTGCACATGACATAAAGCCCAAGTACACACATCTAGAGCCCTCTTTCACCCGTCCTACATCCCTCCTGCACAAGTTCTAGATCCTTAATTCACAAGTCCTGCAGCCCTCCTATGCCTGCCCTAGACCCTCCTACACATGTCCTAGACCCCTCTTGCACACGTCTTAGAACCCTCGTGCACACGTCCAACAGACCTCCTGCACATGTCCCAGAGCCCTCCTCAACACATTGTAGAGCTCTCATTCACGTTGTACAGCCTTTCTACACACGTTTTAGCACCCTACTTCACACATCTTCGATCCCTCCTATACACATACTAGAGCACTCCTACACATTTGCTACAGACCGCATACACACCTCTTTCAGCCCTCCTGCACATGTCAAGAGCCATCATGCACACATCATAGAGCCCTTCTGCTAACGACCTGGAGCCCTCCTACACATGCCCTAGAGCCCTCCTGCACATGACATAAAGCTCTCCTGCACACATCCTAGAGTTCTCCTGAACACGACCTACAGTCCTTTAGCACACGTCCTTGATCCCTCCACAAATCCTACAGCCCTGGTACACATGTAATTGATCCCTCCTCCATACTTCCTAGATCCCTCCTAAACACGTATTAGAGCCCTCCCACACACATCCTAGTGATCTCCTGCACAGGTACTGTAGCTCTCCTTCACACGTCTTACATCCCCTCTGCACATGTCCTAGAGCCTTAATTCACAATTCCTGCAGCCCTCTAACGCACGTCCTAGAACCCTCCTACACACATACTAGACCCCTCCTACACACATCCTGGAGCACGACTACACATGTCCTAGAGCTCTCCTGCACACGTCCTACATCTCTCCTGCACATGTCCTACAGACCTCGTGCACACACCCTACAGCCCGCCCCACATACCTGAGCCCTCCTACACACATCTTGGGGCCCTCCTACACTCGTCCTAGTGCCCTCCTTTACATGTCCTACAACCCTCCTGGAAAGGTGCTAGAGACCTCTGCACACTTCAGAGAGACCTCCTAAACACGTCCTAGGGACTTCCTTAACATGTCTGACAGCCCTTCTGCAATCATCCTAGATCCCTTCTACACACATCCTAGAGCCCTACTACACAGATCCTAGATCCCTCCCGCACGTGTCATAAAGCCCTCGCACACACGTGCTAGAGGCATCCTTCCCACGTCCTACAGCCCTCCTGCACATGAATTAGAGCCCTCCTGCACATGTACTGGAGCACTCCTACCACATCCTAGAGCTCTCCTTCACACATCCTACAGCCCTCCAGCACACATCCTAAATCCTCCTTCACACAACCAAGAGCCCTCCTATACATGTCCTAGAGTGCTTCTGCACATGTCATAAACCTCTCATACACTCGTGCTAGAGCCCTCCTTCACCCATCCTACATCCCTCCGGCACACATCCTAGAGCCTTAATTCACAAGACCTGCCGCCCTCCTACGCACGTCCTAGAACCCTCCTAAACACATCCCAGAGACCTCCTACACATGTCCTGGAGCACTCCCACATATATCCTACAGCCCTCCTGTACACCTACTACACCCCCATGCACACGTTTACATACCTCCTGAACACGTCCCACAGCCCTCCTCCACATGTTCCTGAGGCTTCCTACACAGGTCCTAGAGCCCTCCTGCACACATCTTAAAGCCATCTTGCACACGTCTTAAAGCCCTCTTGCACATGACCTAGAGAACTACTTGACACGTGCTACATTCCTTCTACACACGTCATATAGCCCTCCGAAACACATCCTAGAGCCCTCCAACACCCATCCTACCACCCTCCTACAAATGTCCCAGAGCCCTCCTACACATGTCCTAGAGCCCTCCTACACATGTCCTGGAGCCCTCCAACCCACTTCCTAGATCCCTCCTGCACATGTTGTACAGCTATCCTGCAAACGTCCCAGATCCCTCCTGCACACGTCACAGAGCCCTCCTCCACACGTCCTAGAGCCCTGCTTCACACATCCTCCACCCTTCTGCAAAGGTCCTACAACCCTCCTACACACGTGCTAAAGCCCTCCTACAAACATCCTACAGCCCTCATGCACTCGTCCTATATCCGGCCTGCACAATTCACACATACCTCCTGCTCACATCTTTGAGTCCTCCTTCACAAGACCTAGAGCCCTCTTTCACACGTCCTACAACTCTCCTGCACAAGTCCTAGAGCCCTCATACACATGTCCCACAGCCCTCCATTACACGTCTTACAATCTCCTGCACACTTCCTAGATCCTCCAACACACAACCAAGAGCCCTCCTACACAGGCCCTAGAGTCTTCCCGCACATGTCATAAAGCCCTCGTTCACACATGCTAGAGCCCTCTTTCATCCATCCTACATTCCTGCTACACACATCGTAGACCTTAATTCACAAGTCCTGCAGCCATCCTACGCATATCATAGACCTCCTACACACGTCCTATCGCCGTCCTACAAACGTCCTAGAGCACTCATACACACATACTAGACCCCTCCTGCACATGTCCTACAGCCCTCGTGCACATCCTACAGACCTCCTGCACACATTGTACAGTCCTCCTATACACGTCCCTGAACCCTCCTACACACATCCTAGAGCCCTTCTTCACACATCCTCCACTCTCCTGCAAAGTTCTACAACCCTCCTAAACACGTCCTAAAGCCCTCCTACACACGTCCTACAGCCCTCATGCACACGTCCTACATCCGGCCTGCACAATTCACACATACCTCCTGCTCACAATTTTGAGTCCTCCTTCACAAAACCTAGAGCCCTCTTTCACACATGCTACAACCCTCCTGAACACGTCCTAGAGTCCTACTTCACACGTCCTTCAGCCCTCCATCAAAAGTCCTACAGCCCTCCTACACACGTCCTAGAGCCCTCCTACACATGTCCTATAGCCCTCGATTACACGTGCTACAACCTCCTGCACACGTCCTAGATACTCCGACACACAACAACGACCCCTCCTACACAGGCCCTAGAGTCCTCCTGCACATGTCATAAAGACCTCGTACACACATGCTAGAGCCCTCTTTCAGCCATCCTACATCCCTCCTGCACACGTCCTAGACCCTTAATTCACAAGTCCTGCAGCCCTCCTACGCATGTCCTAGACCCTCGTACACACGTCCTAGAGCCCTCCTACAAACGTCCTCTAGCTCTCCTACACACGTCCTAGACCCATCCTCTACATGACCTACAGCCCACGTGCACATCCTACAGACCACCTGCACACATTCTACAGTCCTCCTATACACGTCACTTAGCCCTCCTGACACGTCTTAAAACCCTCTTGCACACGTCTCAAAGCCCTCTTGCAAACAACCTAGAGCCCTACTTGTCACGTCCTACGTTCCTCCTATACACTTCATAAAGCCCTCCTCCACATATCCTAGAGCCCTCCTTCACACATCCTCCACTCTCCTGCAATTTCCTACAACCCTCCTACACACGTTTAAAATCCCTCCTACACACGCCCTACAGCACTCATGCACACTTCCTACATCCAGCCTGCACAATTCACACATACCTCCTGCTCACATCTTTGAGTCCTCCTTCAGAAGACCTAGAGCACTCTTTCACACGTCCTAAATCACTCCTGCACACATCCTAGTGTCCTAATTCACACGTCCTTCAGCCCTCCTTCAAATGTCCTACAGCCCTCCAAACCATATCCCAGAATCCTCCTACACACGACCTAGAGCCCTACCACACATGTCCTAGAGCCCTCCTTCACAAGTCCTACAGCCCTCCTGCACACATCCTAGATCCTCCTACACACAACCAAGAGCCCTCCTACACAGATCCTAGAGTCCTCCTGCACATGTCATAAAGCCCACGTTCAGACATCTAGAGCCCTCTTTCACCCGTCCTACATCCCTCCTGCACAAGTTCTAGATCCTTAATTCACAAGTCCTGCAGCCCTCCTGTGCATGTCCTAGACCCTCCTACACAGGTCCTAGAGCTCTCCTACATACCTCCTGGAGCACTCCTACAGAACTCCTAGACCCCTCCTGCACACGTCCTACAGACCTCCTGCACATGTCCCAGAGCCCTCCTCAACCCATCGTAGAGCTCTCATTCACGTTCTACAACCATCCTACACACGTTTTAGCATTCTACTACACACATCTTCGATATCTCGTATAACATACTAGAGCACTCCTACACACGTTCTACAGACCACCTACACACCTCTTTCAGCCCTCCTGCACATGTCAAGAGACATCGGGCACACATCATAGAGCCCTTCTGCAAACGACCTGGAGACCTCCTACACACGTCCTAGAGCCCTCCTGCACATGACATAAAGCTCTCCTGCACACATCCTAGAGTTCTCCTGAACACGACCTACAGTCCTCTAGCACACGTCCATGAGCCCTCCTTCACAAATCCTACAGCCCTGGTTCACATGTAACTGAGCCCTCCTACACACTTCCTAGAAAACTCCTAAACACATATTAGAGCCCTCCAACCACATCCTAGTGATCTCCTGCACACGACCTGCAGCTCTCCTTCACACGTCTTACATCCCTTGTGCACATGTCCTAGAGCCTTAATTCACAAGTCCTGCAGCCCTCTAATGCACGTCCCAGAATCCTAATACACACATATTAGAGCCCTCCTACACACATCCTGGAGCACGACTACACACATCCTAGAGCTCTCCTTCACACGTCCTACAGCACTCCAGCACACATCCTAAATCCTCCTTCACACAACCAAGATCCCTCCTACAAATGTCCTAGAGTGCTTCTGCACATGTCCTAAACCTCTCATACAATCGTGCTAGAGCCCTCCTTCACCCATCCTACATCCCTCCGGGACACATCCTAGAGCCTTAATTCGCAACTCCTGACGCCCTCCTACGCACGTCCTAGAACCCTCTTAAACACATCCTAGAGACCTCCTTCACACGTCCTGGAGCACTCCTACACATATCCTACAGCTCTCCTGCACACATCCTACACCGCACTGCACACGTCTTTCAGCCCTCCTGAACACGTCCCCCAGCCCTCCTCCACATGTCCCTGAAGCTTCCTACACAGGTCCTAGAGCCCTCCTGCACACATCTTAAAGCCCTCTAGCACACGTCTTAAAGCCCTCTTGCACATGACCTAGAGCCCTACTTGACACGTGCTACATTCCTCATATACACGTCATAAAGCCCTCCTACACACGTCCTATAGCCCTCCGAAAAACATCCTAGAGCCCTCCTACACACATTATACCCCCTTCTACACATGTCTCAGAGCACTTCTACACATGTCCTAGAGCCCTACTACACATGTCCTAGAACCCTCCAACCCAATTCGTAGAGCCCTCCTGCACACATTTTACTGCCATCCTGCAAAAGTCCTAGATCCCTCATGCACACGTCACAGAGCCCTCCTCCACACGTCCTACAGCCCTCCTTCACACATCCTCCTCCCTCCTGCAAAGGTCCTACAACCCTCCTACACACGTCCTAAAGCCCTCCTACACACGTCCTACAGGCCTCATGCACATGTCCTACATCCGGCCTGCACAATTCACACATACCTCCTGCTCACATCTTTGAATCCTCCTTCACAAGACCTAGAGCCCTCTTTCACACGTCCTACAACCCTCCTGCACACGTCCTAGATGCCTACTTCACACGTCCTTCAGCCCTCCATCAAAATCCTACAGCCGTCCTACACACGTCCTAGAGCCCTCCTACATATGTCCTACAGCCCTAATTTACACATCCTACAACCTCCTGCACACATCATAGATCCTACAACACACAACCAAGAGACCTCCTACACATGCCCTAGAGTCCTCCTTCACATGTCATAAAGCCCTCATACACACATGCTAGAGCCCTCTTTCAGCCATCCTACAACCCTCCTGCACACGTCCTAGACCCTTAATTCACAAGTCCTGCAGCCCTCCTACGCATGTCCTAGACCCTCCTACACACGTCCTAGAGCCCTCCTACAAACGTCCTGGAGCACTCCTACAAACGTCCTAGACCCCTCCTGCACATGTCCTACAGCCCTCGTGCACATCCTACAGACCACCTGCACACATTCTACAGTCCTCCTATACACGTCCCTGAGCCCTCCTACACACATCCTAGAGCCCTCCTGCACACTTCTTAAAACCCTCTTGCACACGTCTTAAAGCCCTCTTGCAATCAACCTAGAGCCCTACTTGTCACGTCCTACATTCCTCCTATACACTTCATAAAGCCCTCCTCCACACATCCTAGAGCCCTCCATCACACATCTTCAACTCTCCTGCAAAGTCCTACAACCCTCCTACACAGGGTCAAAAGCCCTCCTACACATGTCCTACAGCTCTCATGCACACGTCCTACATCTGGCCTGCACAATTCACACATACCTCCTGCTCACATCTTTGAGTCCTCCTTCACACGACCTAGAGCCCTCTTTCACACGTCCTACAACCCTCCTGCACACGTCCTAGAGTCCTACTTCACACGTCCTTCAGCCCTCCTTCAAAAGTCCTACAGCCCTCCTAACCATATCCCAGAATCCTCCTACACGCGACCTAGAGCCCTACCACCCCTGTCCTAGAGCCCTTCTTCACAAGTCCTACAGCCCTCCTGCACATGTCCTAGATCCTCCTAAACACAACAAAGAGCACTCCTACACAGATCCTAGAGTCCTCCTGCACATGTCATAAAGCCCACATACACACATCTAGAGCCCTCTTTCACCCCTCCTACATCTCTCCTGCACAAGTTCTAGATCCTTAATTCACAAGTCGTGCAGCCCTCCTATGCATGTCCTAGACCCTCCCACACACGTCCTAGAGTTCTCCTACATACGTCCTGGAGCACCACTACACACGTCCTAGACCCCTCCTGCACATGTCCTACAGACCTCCTTCACATATCCCAGAGCCCTCCTCAACACATCGTAGAGCTCTCATTCACATTGTACAGCCATCCTACACAGGTTTTATCACCCTACTACACACATATTCGATCCCTCCTTTACACATACTAAAGCACTCCTACACACGTGCTACAGAACGCCTACACACCTCTTTCATCCCTCCTGTACATGTGAAGAGCCATCGTGCACACATATAGAGCCATTCTGCAAACGACCTGGAGAACTCCTACACACGTCCAAGAGCCCTCCTGCACATGACATAAAGCTCTCCTGCACACATTCTAGAGTTCTCCTGAACACGAGATACAGTCCTCTAGCACACGTCCTTGAGCCCTCCTTCACAAATCTTACAGCCCTTTTACACATGTAATTGAGCCCTCCTACACTCTTCCTTGATCCCTCCTAAACACGTATTAGAGCCCTCCCACACACATCCTAGTGATCTCCTCCACATGTCATGCAGCTCTCCTTCACATGTCTTACATCCCTTCTGCATATGTCCTAGAGCCTTAATTCACAAGTTTTGCAGCCCTCTAACGCACGTCCTAGAACCCTCCTACACACATACTAGAGCCCTCCTACACACATCCTGGCGCACGACTACACACCTCCTAGAGCTCTCCTGCACACGTCCTAGAACCCTCTTGCACATGCCCTACAGACCTCCTGCACACACCCTACAGCCCGCCCCACATACCTGAGCCCTCCTACACACATCCTGGAGCCCTCAAACACAATTCCTAGTGCCCTCCTGTACATGTCCTACAACCCTCCTGCAAAGGTGCTAGAGACCTCTGCACACAACAGAGAGCCCTCCTAAACGCGTCCTAGAGACATCCTTAACATGTCTGACAGCCCTTCTGCAATCATCCTAGATCCCTTCTACACACATCCTAGAGCCCTCCTACACAGAACCTAGATCCCTCCCGCACGTGTCATAAAACCCTCGCACACACGTGCTAGAGGCCTCCTTCCCACGTCCTACAGCCCTCCCGCACACGAATTAGAGCCCTACTGCACATGTCCTGGAGCCCTCCTACACACATCCTAGAGCTCTCCTTCAAACGTCCTAGAGCCCTCCAGCACACATCCTAAATCCTCCTTCACACAACCAAGAACCCTCCTACACATGTCCTAGAGAGTTTCTGCACATGTAATAAACTTCTCATACACTCGTGCTAGAGCCTCCTTCACCCATCCTACATCCCTCAGGCACACATCCTAGAGCTTTAATTCACAAGTCCAGCCGCCCTCCTACGCACCTCCTAGAACCCTCCTAAACACATCCTAGAGACCTCCTACACACATCCTGGAGCACTGCTACACATATACTACAGCTCTCCTGCACCCATCCTACACCCCCCTGCACACGTCTTACAGACCTCCTGAACACGTCCCACAGCCCTCCTCCATATGTCCCTGAGGCCTCCTACACAGGACGTAGAGACTTCCTGCACACATCTTAAAGCCCTCTTGCACACGTCTTAAAGCCATCTTGCACATGAATTAGAGCCCTACATGGCACGTGCTACATTCCTCCTATACACGTCATAAAGCCCTCCTACACACGTCCTATAGCCCTCCGAAAAACATCCTAGAGCCCTCCTACACACATCCTACAGCCCTCCTACACATGTCCCAGAGCCCTAATACTCATGTCCTAGAGCCCTCGTCCACACGTCTTAGAGCTCTCCTTCACAAATCCTCCACCCTACTGCAAAGGTCCTACAATCCTCCTACACACGTCCTAAAGCCCTCCTACACACGTCCAACAACACTCATGCACACGTCCTACATCCGGCCTGCACAATTAACACATAACTCCTGCTCACAATTTTGAGTCCTCCTTCACAAAACCTAGAGCCCTCTTTCACATGTGCTACAAACCTCCTGCACACGTCCTAGAGTCCTATTTCACACGTCCTTCAGCCCTCCATCAAAAGTCCTACAGCCCTCCTACACACGTCCTAGAGCCCTCCTACACATGTCCTACAGCCCTATATTACACGTCCTAAAACCTCCTGCACACGTCGTAGATCCTACGACACACAACCAAGAGCCCTCCTACACAGGCCCTAGAGTCCTCCTGCACATGTCTTAAAGCCCTCGTACACACATGCTAGAGCCCTCTTTCAGACGTCCTACATCCCTCCTGCACACATCCTAAACCCTTAATTCACAAGTCCTGCAGCCCTCCTACGCATGACCTCGACCCTCCTACACACGTACTAGAGCCCTCCTACAAACGTCCTGAGGCCCTCGTACACACGTCCTAGACCCCTCCTGCACATGTCCTACAGCCCTCGTGCACATCCTACAAACCTCCTGCACACATTCTACAGTCCTCCTATACACGTCCCTGAGCCCTCCTACACACATCCTAGAGCCCTCCTGCACACGTCTTAAAACCCTCTTGCACACGTCTTAAAGCCCTCTTGCAAACAACCTAGAGCCCTACTTGACACATCCTACATTCCTCCTATACACTTCATAAAGCCCTCCTCCATACATCCTAGAGCCCTCCTTCACACATCCTCCACTCTCCTGCAAAGTCCTACAACCCTCCTACACACGTTCAAAAACCCTCTTACACACGTCCTACAGCCCTCATGCACACGTCCTACATCCGGCATGCACAATTCACACATACCACCTGCTCACATTTTTGAGTCCTACTTCACAAGACCTAGAGCAATCTTTCACATGTCCTACAGCCCTCCTGCACACGTCCTAGAGTCCCATTTAACACGTCCTTCAGCCCTCCTTCAAAAGTCCTACATCCCTCCTAACCATATCCAAGAATCCTCCTACACATGACCTAGAGCCCTACCACACATGTCCTAGAGCCCTCCTTCACAAGTTCTACAGCCCTCCTGCACACGTCCTAGATCCTCCTACACACAACAAAGAGGACTCCTGCACAGATCCTAGAGTCCTCCTGCACATGTCATAAAGCCCACGTACACACATCTAGAGCCTTCTTTCACCCATCCTACATCCCTCCAGCACAAGTTCTTGATCCTTAATTCACAAGTACTGCAGCCCTCCTATGCATGCCCTAGACCCTCCTACACACGTCCTAGAGCTCTCCTACATATGTCCTGGAGCACTCCTACACACATGCTGCAGACTGCCTACCCACCTCTTTCAGCCCTCCTGCACATGTCAAGAGCCATCGTGCACACATCATAGAGCCCTCTGCAAACGACCTGGAGCCCCCCTACACAGGTCCTAGAGCCCTCCTGCACATCACATAAAGCTGTCCTGCACACATCCTAGAGTTCTCCTTCACACGTCCTAGAGCCCTCCATTACACGTCCTACAACCTCCTGCACACGTCGTAGATCCTACGACACACAACCAAGAGCCCTCCTACACAGGCCCTAGAGTCCTCCTGCACATGTCTTAAAGCCCTCGTACACACATGCTAGAGCCCTCTTTCAGATGTCCTACAGACCTCCTGCACATGTCCCAGGTCCCTCCTCAACACATTGTAGAGCCGTCATTCACATGTCCTACAGCCCTCCTACAAACGTTTTAGAGCCCTCCTAACATCTTCTGAGATCCCTCCTAAAAACTTAATAGAGCATTCCTACACACGTGCTACAGACCGCCTACACACATCTTTCAGCCCTCCTGCACATGTCACAGGGCCCTCATGCACACGACATGGAGCCCTTCTGCAAAAATCCTAGAGCACTCCTACACACGTCCTAGAGCCCTCCTGCAAAAGATTTAAAGCTCTCCTGCACAAATCCTAGAGTTCTCCTGCACAGGAACAACAGTCCAATTGCACATGTCCTTGAGCCCTCCTTCATAAATCCTACAGCCCTGGTAAAAAATAGAATTGAGCCCTCGTACACACTTCTTTCATCCCTCCTAAACATGTATTAGAGCCCTCCCACACACATCCTAGAGCTCTCCTGCACATGTCCTACAGCTCTCCTTCACACATCCTACATCCCTTCTGCATATGTCCTAGAGCCTTAATTCACAAGTCCTGCAGCCCTCCTACACACATCCTAGAACCCTCCTACACGTCCTAGAACCATCCTTCACACGTTGTACAGCCTTCCTGCACACG
>JAJEJO010051042.1:0-11918 GCA_020662805.1 Glaucomys volans | reverse complement strand
TCTGCATGGTGAATGCAGAGCAGCAAGAGTTACAAATGTTAAGGCTCATGAAACTTCTAGTAAGCTGAGGAGACTGTAACTCCTCTACAAAGACTGTTTTTTGTTGTGTGCCTGTGTGTGTGTGTACTGGGGATTGAACCCAGAGGAGATTTGCCACGGAGCTACACCCCCAACTCTTGTATTAGTTTGAGACAGTGTTTCACTATATTTCTGAAGGCCTCATTAAGTTTCTGAGGCTGGCCTTGAACTTGTAATCCTCCTGTCTCAGCATCCCAAGTTGCTAGAATTACAGGTGTGTTCCACTGTATCTGTCTGGCTTCTCCAAAGACATTTTTGGTTTTGTTTTTGGTGCCAGGGATTGAACCAGTGTCACTTAACTACTAAGCCACATCCCCAACCCTTTTTTGAGACAGGGTCTCACTAAGTTGCTAAGGCTGGCTTTGAACTTGAGATCCTCCTGCCTCAGCCTCCCCAGCCCAGCCCATGCATGACCATGCCCAGCCTCTTTTACTTGTTTAAGCATGTAAGCATGTTCAGAATTGCTCTTTTAAGCTGCTTTTTTTTTTTTTTTTTTTTTTTTTTTTGCACGGTACTGGGGTTTGAACCCAGGGCCTTGTGCTTGGGAGGCAAGCACTCTACCAACTGAGCTATATCCCCAGCCCTTAAGCTTTGTTTTTATGATAGTCGGGAGAGAGTTTGTGTTTTATAATGTTCTGTTTTGCAGTGCTGGGGATTAAAGCCAGGGTACACCCTTGGCAAGCACTTTACCAAATAAACCACATACAATAGCTGTTTTAAAATCCTTGTTAGGTAATTCCAGTACCTCTGTCATGTACATAATGATGTTTGTCAATCACGTGTTCTCATTCAAGTTGAAATTGGATTTTAATTTCCTGGCATGTTACGTGACTCTGGATTATTTAAGTCTCGATTTTAGCAAGCCTTCCAAGACACCATGGGGAAAGGGCAGGAGCCGTTATTATGTCTATTTGTGTCTTCCTAAGGACACTTTCTATGGCTGGAAATGTAGCTCAATGGTACAGTGGTTTCCTAGAACACTTGCTTGCATGCATAAGGCCCTGGGTTTGATCCCCAGCACTGCCATATTTGAATAAATAAATAAAAAGTGACAAAGGAAAGTCTTTCAACATCAGTAATACTCAAAGAAACAAATGCAAAACAATGAGCTATCATTTTTCACCTTCATATTGCCAAAAAGATTGAGTTACACTAGAGTTGTATTTAATGTATATACATTTATCCAACTAGTGACCATTCAGTGTAGGGTGTCCATCTGTCCTGCTTGGTTGAGCTTCTGTTTTCCTTGGTCCTCAGTATTCACCCCATGGTATTTATTTTTGTACCCTCTGATGGACATTTTAAATCTCATGCCTGGGTTATACCTCGTGTTAGTAAAGGTGGAGGAAGTATGAATGAAAACATTCTTCAAGAGCATCTTAGCAATATCTATCACAGCATATTCACCCTGGGACCCAGCAATTCCATGCTGCAGATATATTTACACAAATGCACAAAGATATATGTTCCAGGATTTTCCATGAAGCATTTCCATCTGGCATCATCAGAACATGCTAGAAATTTTCACTAACGCTCATCAGTGGAGATTTGTGTCCAATTGTGGGTGTTCAGCAGCAGTTTTTTAATCCCTGGAGTGCAGCCATGAATTCAGTGACCCCGAGAGGGGCTCCTGCTTTGTCATATCTGCTGGCCATGGCAGAGGGAGCAACTTCCTGGAAGGCCTATAGAGTTGCAAAGTTCTGGGACTCATTCCTGGAAGCCCAGCCTAGTTCCATGCCTCCAGTCCATCCAGTGATCTTCTAAGTATCTGAGTTCTAGAACATTCTGCCATAGCTAAGATCCTGGGAATAGGAAAGTGCTGTTATATTTCCCCTACCACCCAGGATGTTGGCAGCTAGACCTCAGAAAGGATTTTGCAACCTCAGAAGGTAGCCAAGAGCCATCAAAGGGACCTCACTTGACTTTAAAGTCACGTGCAATCTGTGGAAGGAAACTTGAATACATTCAGTTGGAAGAGAACTTGGAAAATAAAGTTTTTAGCCTTCCAGTCCCTGCAGTGCAGAAAAGGAATTCTAGAAGGAGGTGGAACCAGTTGGGGGTGCCAATGAAATAGTTGCATGTTGATTAATGACAGAAGCATGTTCTGAGAGCTGTGTCATTAGTGCATTCGTCATTGTGCAAACGTTAGTGTGTAAGCACACAGACCAAGATGGCTATGGCATTACCAGGAATCCAGTCCTACTGATCTTTGACTCAAATGTTGGTATGCAGCACATAACTGTGTATTCGATGTGAAACCTATTTTTGCATAGCAGATCGTAATTCTTTAATACACTAAAAACCTCAAAAATTGGAACTGGTCATGCAGTTTTGGGGAAACATCAGGTATAGCAGGACTAAAAAGAGACTTCATCATTTAAAAAAATTGTTTGTAAACTTTTTTCCATTTCCATTAGTTTTCAGTGAAGTTCTTCCCTGATGCTCAGTCTGCCTCCTATAGACACTTCTGAAGTAGCAGCCTAAATTGTGTAGGCACTTGAATGTTTTTGAGGATGGTTGTTTGAAATCAGCATCTCAAAGGAGCACAAGACCCCCCACTGTGCTGAGGTGTGGGGCACAGTGGGGTGCACAATCACTGGGACTCCTCAGCCAGAGTGGGAGGGTGAGGCATAGCCCTGGGACAGTGTGTGCAGGTGACAACCAGGAACCTGGTTCTACAGAGGCCCCCCGCCCTTTCCACTTGCTTCCAGAGTTCCTTATTTATTGACCTTTAAGAGCTAAATTTGGTTGTGCCTCATGGTCACTATGGAATTGTTAAAGTACTAAATTCTAGTCTCTCCCCTCACCCAGACATACTGAACCAACGATTTTTGGTGAGAGAAATCAGTTTGATTGACTCAGGATATAGCTCTGTTAGTGGAATGCTTGCCTAGCCTGTGTGAGGTCCTGGATTCCATCACCAGCACCAAAAATAAAGGAAAGAAAGAGTGGGGGAAAGTCACTGATTTGACCAGAAATCTAAAATTTCAAAACACTAACTGGGTGAATTGGGTGCATCCCTGAGTTTGGGAACCAAAGCACACAGCTTTGTTCTTTGCTGTTTGCAGACTCTTTCCTCCCTGGCTGCCTCTGAGTCACAAGGACAGTCAGGGGACATGCTCAGGGACAGGTGAGTGCTTGGTTAGTCACTGTGACCTGCGGTGCCATTGCCCAACATGCACTTCAGGCTCCCTGTCTAAAGAAATGGAAATTATCGCCTTCTGCAAGGTATCAGGAAAGACTGACTCATGTCAAGAACTTTGAAATCTGCAGATAAAAGGCAATGCTGATCCCCTCACTGTACCTGCCATCACCAAGAGCATGCAGTGAGGCAATCACAGATGCCGCTTTCACAGAGCACCTGCAAGTGAAAATGTCAGCCTGCTTCGCTGCCTGCACATCCCTCCTCCATCCTCTGAGTGACCGTGCCCAACCCACACTGCTGAGGATCACACTGCACTCTCTCTAGGTTCCAAATATTTCTATCTGGGATCAACTCAAACTGAAGAATCTACTCGGCTGAGTTTAACCCTATCGCCATGACTCTGTGGACCTTAAATGCTCCCTAGTATATCTAACAGCAGTCAGCATTCCATAGGGTGAAGTGCGACTGGGTGACGTCTGTGCAAGGCAGCCAGATGTCGCCGCGGGGCAGGCGGCTTTTATCCTGCAGCTGCTGAATTTCACATATATCATTTTTATCGGCTGGACTTTTGTCAGTTTTATAAATGAAAACTGATTGGCCATAAATCATCTTGTGGGCAGGTCATCATGAGAGAGGGAGACGACTGTTTGTGAGGGTGCCGGTCAGGTGTACTGATTCGCTCCGAGAACAAGTCTGCAGACAGGTGGCCCACCATTCCTTCTGCAGCATCGAACCCCGGCAGACAGGGCAGTAGCGATGTTCCAGCCTCCGGAGCCTCTCCACTTGTTTCTAAGATAGTTTAGCAATTTCCACGATGTTTGGAGTCACAAGAGAGTAGCAACTGATGACAGAGCCTGACCACCTACATATAGCACAATACTGCCAGGGGGTCCCCCAGGGCCCACCCACCATAACAAGCTTAGAGGCTGATTTTTTTTTTTTTTTTGAGATCTAGTCTAATTTCTTCAATTGTAGGTGATGGTGCACAACTGATAACTCAGAAATTCATCTACTGAGCACTTACTGTGTAGGTAGGACTAGGAGCTCTGTGAAAATCCTGGTCAGATAGACCCTAGTATGAGACCAGTTTTAAGGAAGGAAAACTGAGAGTCAATTAATTAACTTGCTTTAGGTTTCCATGTCCAGGGAGGAGCAGAGCCAGGATTACAAGCATAATTCAATGTGTTTTCAGAACCTGGGCTTTTATAACAATGGGATTGCAAAGCCTTTATCAGACTGGGTCATTGGTGAAGATCCCCAGGAAACATCCTGATTTCCTGAGCTTCAATCTGATAACATTGTCTTGATTTCTATTCCAAGGACAGGAAACCTTGTGGGTAAAAGAGGGTTCAGAAAATAGTTCCGAAAGTTAGAGGTTCTCAAACTTTGACATTTACCTGAATCAACTGGAGACATTCAATCATGGATTGCTGGGTCTTACTGTTCTGATTCAGTGTGTCTGGGCTGGATCCTGAGAAGATGCATTTCCAAGAAGCTCTCAGTGATGCTGATGCTGCAGGTCCAGGGACCACCCTTGAGAACCCCTACAGGTCTGTGACACTCACCTGGAGATCGAGTTACAACTGTTCAGATTTGTCCCTAACAAAACTGATCTTGCCATCCCAGCACCCAGGGCTCAGTGTCCCTGATCCAGGGCCCCATAAGGGACTATTTTCACTATGCAGGCCTCTGCCTACAGAGTTCTGATAGTCATTGTCACTTCTAGCCACCATCCTTTTCGAGGGGGCACTGACATGGGAAACAGGCAGGAGATGGCAAGTCCTGACACAATCAAGTCGGCAAGGTGGGATTTCAGGCACAGGTGACGTGCCTTGGGTGGTGTGCACTTTCCCATGTACCTGAAGTCCCCCCCATGAGGTCACCATTTCTTCATCTTCACACAGCACTAGCTCAGTGTTCCCTATATCTGAGGCTTCCTACCCAGAGTCTCCTAGGACCCAAGGCCATGGCTGTGGCTTAAGATACAAGGTGCACAGGTGCACATCAGAGGCACGGCAAAACAAAAGCAGTTGGTAGGCAGGGCGCTGCTGCGGCGCTGAAAAAATGACCAATTAAAGGCTGGTCCTCCTTCTCTGTGTCAGCAAAAATAAGTGCAGGTGGCTTTCTTTCCCTTTATTATCTCTTCAATTAAGTGCTTCATACTCTTTCATGTGCTCCCTTTGGGAAGGACCCTGGACCTCCTTCCAGTGCACCCTCCTTTCATCTGCTCCTCCAGTCACCCCACCCACCTCTGTCGGCAGAGTGACCTTTCCTCAGTTCATCTCCAAGCCAGCCATGGGAGAGCTAGGGTGGCACTGGCAGCTGGCCACGTAGGCAGGAATGCAACTGCAGAAAGTATCTGGCCACCCTGCAGACCCTCAAGGCCAGTGAAGCCCCTCCACCACCCCACAGACTCTCAAGGAACATGGTTGTGCCTTTTGTGCATAGAGCAAAGATTTGACTGAAGCTATATGAATGGCACTTAGGTGTCCCATGGGACAAATAGACACATTGCATGCTGGCCTCCAGTATCTCCCCCCTGCAGGGTGACCCTCACCAACTGATGCCCATCATCAAAATGTCCAAATATCCCAGCTTTGGTTGGACCCGACTGGAAGGCTATTTGCAAGCAGGAGAACCAATACTCAGCTCCCCTCCTACAGCTCACCTCCCTGTCCTTCCTCCCTCCCTCATGCCTTCTCTCCTTCCTTCTACAGGGGTTCATTGAGTGTCACTCCACATCCACCTTTGGACCAGTCAGCATGGTGGTGAAGAAGGCTAATGTTAGTTGCCAACTCCAGAAGCCAATCCTCCTAGAGGCCTCGTTCCCTGGCTGACCTAAGATGCTGTCACTGCAGAATAGAAGGGAGTGGATTTTTATCCAGAATGAGCTATACTTGAAAGGATTGTTCCTGACTCAGCACACGTGGCCTAAATGTTTTATGCAAGTTTAGCAGACACACAGAGAGTAACCAGCAACCATATCAAGAAAGAAAATAACCAGCAACTCCCAGAAGCTCTCTCAGACTCCTTTTCAGCCACCTGTCCCTCCCTCTATCAATGATGACCACAATTCCATCTTTGAACAATGCAAACACTTGTGCCTGTTTTTGAAATTCATATAAATGGAATCTCAGTTTGGACCCTTTTGTCTCTGGCCACTTTGCCTCGACATTGTCTTTGTGAGGTTTGTACATATTTTTGAGCATAGCTGTCTGTTCATCCATCCACATTGCTGTGGAATGTTCCATCAGTCTGAATACACCATGACTCTTTTATCTGTCCTGCTGTGTAGTTTCTAGTTTGGGGCTATTACAAATAGCACAGGGCTGGGGATATAGCTCAGTTGGTAGAGTGCCTGCCTTGCAAGCATAAGGCCCTGGGTTCAATCCCCAGCACCGCGCTATTTGTAATAGCCCCCAAACTAGTAGCACAGCTATGAACAACACAGTACCTGTATCTGTGATGTGCCCAGGGTGGGGCTGGTGGATCACAGGGTGTGCATGTTTAGCTTTAGTGGGTACTGCCAAAGCGTTTTCAAAGTGGCCAATCAATCCATGTTCCCTATCTCATCAACACCGCACTGTCTGTCTTCCTCATTGAGCCATTCTGATGGATACTCATTGGTATGATATCCCTATTTCCATTTGTGTTCTCTGAAGATTAATAGTTTTAAGCATCTTTTCACAAGTTTAATGGCTATTTGAATATCCTCTTCTGATTAGAGTTTTTCCTAATGTCTTGATTCTGAAGGACTTTATTTTTAAATTTTTTTGTCAACATGAGTAAAAATTAGTGTCCATCTAACACATGTCTGACTCACATTCATGTACATGGCCAAATGACAGGGAGAATAATGACTCTAGTAATAGTGACAGGAGAGTTTGTTGAGGGCTTTTACTCTATTATTTTCTTTCATCTGCATGAAAAACCCATCCCCTTTTTTTTCTGCACTTTTTTTCTTTTTATAGACTGCATTTTGATTCATTGTACACAAATGGGGTATAACTTTTCACTTTATGGTTGTTCATGATAGGGTAATGAGGTCTGTCTCATTCCACCATTTTTCATACGCCTGCCCTTTCCTTCCTCTCATTTCCCTCAATGTATTCTAAAATTCCTCCATTCTTTTCTCACCCCCACCCCCGAACCCGATTATATATCATCATCCACGTATCAGGGAAAACATTCCATCTTTGGTTTTTTAGGATTGCTTATTTCACTTAGCATGATACTCTCCAATTCCATCCATTTATCTGCAAATGCTATAATATTATTCTTCTTTTTGGCTGAATAATATTCCATTGCAGATATAAACCACAGGTCTTTATCCATTCATCTGTTGAAGGGCATCTAGGTTGGTTCCACAATCTGGTTATTGTGAATTGAGCTGCTATAAACATTGATGTGGCTGTGTTACTGTAGTATGCTAATTTTAAGTCCTTTGGGTATAAACTGGGGAGTGGGATGACAAGGTCAAAAGGTGGTCCATCCCATTTTTATGGAAGAGTACACAGAGTGTCAGAGAGTTTATGTAACTTTCACAAGATGGCACAGCTAAGTAAGTACCAGAGTCAGGATTAAACCCAGCAGCTTTACTCCAGAAGTGCTGCATTAACTTCTGTCTCAGTCTGCTTCCCAGACCCTGCCACTCACAACACTTGGCACACACAAGAGATTGTCCACTCCCAGCATCTGGCCAGGACACTGTGCCCATGGCCTTAAAGCTTGAGCTTGTTCTCCAGTCTCAATGGGCCCTGGATTGTGATTTTCATTGCATACAAACTATGGTCTCTGTGTGGCCCAGATTTTCCAAGATAGCCTGACAGAGAAGCCACAGTCAGACGCACACTCTGCATCTTTAGTTTGGAAGTCACAGGCCTCAAACTGCCAATCCATGTTCCAGATTGGGCCTCTCTGCCACCTCCTTCTGCTTGTTCCCTCATGTCAGTCTGTGCACCCACTGCTTCCTCTGAGAAATCACAGCTCCTTAAGGGCAGAGCTATTGGCTATTCATCTCAAAATGACCCTTCCTAGAGGGACAGAGGGAAGACAGTTGATTGTCTCATTAAAGGTTTAATTATCACCAGACTAACGGCTGGGGGTGCAGCTTGTGGCAGATCAGTTGCCTAATGCCCTGGATTCAATTCACAGCACCACATGCACACAAATGATCACCAAAATAAAAAAGATTTACTGCTAAGATGTTTCATGATCTTCAAAATAGCCAGCATCTACACAGGAGGAAAACTGACTAAGGATGCTAGAAATATTCCAATGGAAAAAGAGAGGTCTCTCTGTCCCTGAATACCCTATCTTTGCATTAAAACTATGGAAAAATAACCACTGCCATCACCACCAATAATAATAATCAAGAGTTTCCAATAAGCTATTCATCAGATCTAAGCAACCATTTGAGTAAACAGAGAGACCAATGAACTTGAACTCTACTGGGATAGATGTAAAAAGGTATAGCAGAGAGTGACCCAGCATGGGCACAGACTACTCCTGCCCCTCTGCTCATCATGGACCCCTGCAGAGTATGTAATAGGGATGTTTGCAGGGGACCCTTGGTGGGAGTTCTCTTCACATCCTGTAGGACAGTGTGCACGCCTTGCCCTCTACCTCCAATGAAAAACTAAGTCCTGCCAATGCAACCTCACCTTCTCTCAGGCATCATCATCATCTCATTGCTTTTTTCAGATAAATTTATTTATCTTAAAATTGACAGATAATATTGCATGTTTTTACTGTGTACAACATGAGATTGTTATGTATATACACATTGTAGAATAACTAAGCCTAGCTCAAATGCATTACCTCATATAGGTATCATTTTTGTGATGAGAGCAGGTAACATTTGCTTTCTTCATAGTTTCCAAGAATACAATATATTATTAATAACTACAGTCGCCTTGCTGTACAAGAGTTTTCCTGAAATGTGTCCTTCCTACCTAATTGTAAGTATGTATCTTTGACCAACACCTATCTATCTCCTCTTTCTCCCTTCATTCTCTCTTCGTGAACCATTATAGTAATCTCCTCTCTCCCTGGTCTTCCTGGTCACCTGTCCCTCCTGCTGGGTCCCCTAGTCCCTGTTTGACCACTGTTACCAGAGGGTTAAATCTAAGCGTCAACCTGCCCACATTCCACTGCAGCTCCCTGTCACTAAGAACGGTCCACTGTGGAGGGTGCAGAGCAGTCTGTGCCAGCTCCCAGGTCCCTCACCACCTGCAGCCCATGGAACTGTTGGTCCCTACCCAACTCCTCCTTCTGTTGCCCATGACTGTGCCTGGGCCCTCAAGCTGGCCTTCCACCCACTTCCACCTACCTTTGTGTTGCAAAGATAGAAGCTTTCTGGTGTGGCTCCAGATTGGGCTGAGCACATGGCTGGCTTTCGCTGTCCAAATGGAGACACTGCTAATTCGCTGAGGCCATCTGCGTACTCTCCTGCTGGGCCTCAGATTCCCCAACTGTGTCTTGTCTTCAGTGGCCAGCCTGACATTTGGCTGGTGATAGGTGTGCAAGATGCTGAGCCTCACTGGTGGGGTTTCTTCAACCCTAAGGGCCCCTAGGAGCCTCAGCTCTGATGGCTTGACCTGAAATCAGGTCAAGCACCCACTGAGCAGAGGAGAGAACAGCGGTGATACACAGACTTTGGATGTGTGGCAAGAAATGAGATAAATAAGAGACTGCTCTCTGTGACTCACCTGAGGGCAGACTGTTTTTACTGATGAGGGGATTCTGTGAAAGAGACACAGCAAGCTTCAGAGTGCCTTCTTGTCTTCCCCAAATGAGAGAAGACCCAGAATCCAAGGCAAAGAGCTGAGTGAAGAGAAATTATTTCTTTCTTCCAGAATTCCACCACCACTGGCCGTGGAAGAGGGGAGGCTGCTGATGGGTCAGTGGTGGGTCTTTTCTGACCAGGAAAGAGAGGGAAGATGTCCCCTCTTCCTGGGGAGCATGCCCACCACCTCAGGCTGTCCTCTGGAAAGGCCATCAGCCCTCCCCAACCTGGTTAAAGGAACTGGTGTGGTGACTGCTATTATACAAAGTCTGGAGAGCAGGGCCTGGTAGCTTAAATAATTCAGAGGGAATGACCAGACACTCGCAGGCCAGATCCTTAAAAATCCAGTGAATCAAAGTCAGATGCTCACTCATGCACATTTCAAACACAGCACTGAGGCCCAAATTCAGACTGCTGAATTTCAGTCCATTGTCAGCCTTACCCAAGGCTGACAAGCTTCCAAGACTTCTGAAGAGAGTCTGGGGCCCAAAGGAAATCTTATTACAGTGATTCTTGCCTGGAAGAACCCAGGCCTTGTCTAGGATGGAGACACTCCTTCTTTCAGGAAAGGACCCTGACTCTTTGTACCCTCCCTGAGTGCTGACCCCTCCATGTCCTCTCACAGCGCTGGAAAGGGCCCTGTACTAGGCCCCTGAATTCTGCCCTGACTCTTACTAGCTGAGTGAACAGAGTTAAATACATTACTGAATCAGACTCAGCACAATCCAGTCCATCAGAGCAAAGTCCATAGGTCTTGTCCACAATCAGGGCATTAGTTAGCAAATGTAAACATGCCCACACCATGGAACACCACATAGCTATAAGTTTTAAAAGCACTCACATGGAATTGTGTTAGTTTTCCAGCAAAATACAAAATGGATACCTGAGATAATCAACTTATAATGAGAAAAGGGTTATTTTAGATTGTAGTTTTGGAGGTTTCAGTCCAAGCTGGTTGACCCTGTTGCTTTCAGACCTGTGGCGAGGCAGTGCATCATGGCAAGACCACATGGCAGAGCCAAGCAGCTCACTTCATGGCCAGGGAGCAAAGAGAGAAAGAGGAAAGAGCTGCATTCCCAACATCCTCTTTAAAGACATGCCCCCAATAACCTAAAGACCCTCCACTAGGTCCCACCTCTTTGTGGTTCCTCCACCTCCCAATAGTTCCACTTTGGGGGCAAAGCTTCTAACACATGGCCCTCTGGGGGACACTCAAGATGCAAACCACAGCTGGAAAAATCTCCAAAACATATTGCTAAGTGAAAAGAGCAAGGTGCAGAACAATGTCATTTTTGCACTGCCATTCACCTGAAAAGGAGGAAAAGAATATTTGTATATCATTATGCATATTACCTCTGAGACTGTACAAAAAATTGATCACATTGATTAGGGACCTAAAGGGTCAGGGAATAAGGTAAATAAGAAAACATTTTTTCAGTCTTTGTCCTTTCAAATGTGAACTATGTGAATATGTTAGCCATCCCTAAAGCTTTTAAAAATATAAAAAAAGTCAATAACGTCAATAGGATTTAGTGATAGTTGGGGTAGATGGGAAGTAGAGAGAGGTGCAGAAATAAAAGATTCACCTCAATTGTACAAGTGATCAATTCAGCATAAAGACAAGAGAGTAATGGGTTCTCTGTGTCCACCATACGACTCCACTGGCCTCTGCTAATGTTATGTCACATAGGTCTTCTAGCCACTTGTCAATAAGTTGTTCCCTGGCAGTTCCAGGATCCCATGATCCTTAACCATTTTGATCCCAGAAATTTTTAGATAACAGAAGACACCAAGGGATTCTGTTTAACTCACTTTAGAGCTGATGCCCCATATCTACCCAATCACAATGGAAAAGAGAATGGGCAACCTGCTTGGCCAAACCCAAGTTCTGCTGGTTATTTCCTATCT
>JAJEJO010051040.1:106403-134376 GCA_020662805.1 Glaucomys volans | reverse complement strand
TGATTAACATGTTTTCAGTCTTACCTTTAGAGGGTGGTTGGGGTCTCTGAGGGCTGTCCATTTTGTGTTGTGATGACTCCATGTTGTGAGTCAGTTCCCCTCCACATCAGGTGGTTGTTAGTCTTCCCTCTGGAACCATTTGACATAGATGTAGTCTCCTGGCTGGAATGGGTGCTAGAAGTCAGTGGTCTCCTATGTTGGTTCTCTCCAAAGTAGAACCTGTTGGAAAGACTTAACCCCAGGTTGGAAGAGGAGCAGGTTCTTGGTAATGGTTGATGAAGGCTCTGGAAACATTGACACTTTAATTTCTCAGAGGTTGTTTACCTCCAACTCTCTGGACTCAAAGTGTCATTTACTTTTGTAAATCAACACAATTGCTTATCTATATTGACTGTCTTTAATTTTTTTTATTATTGTCCCACGAATTGTAGGGACTTTGCACAGCCTTAAGGAAAAAAGGCGATGACAGATCTTGCTGCTTTGAGCTGAGAGGGGGCAATGTGGGGTGGGGCAAACCATTTGGAATCTCCTTTTAGAAATTGAGCCTTTTAGGGGTAAAATTTGGTTCTATGTCAAGAAAAGAAAACACGAGTACAAAATAAACAACATCTGGAACTTGCATACCTGTACAATTTAATAAGGGGTACAGTTTAATAAAAGACCATTCACCACTGAGAAGTCCAAACTTGAGAGTCTTTATTAAGCCAGCTGGCTGTCTCACACAATGCCTGAAAAATGGCTATACGGACAGCATCCCCGACCATAGGGTTGCAGGGGTTCTTACACCAAAAGCTGCATTAATTATAAGTGTCTGTTGCTATGATTTGAAATTATAAACTTACATCATGAAATCATCAGCAGAGGGGTAAGTGGGTCAAAATGACCCTTACCTAGGTACAAACTCAAGAGTGGTTACTAATGGTTACTAACCTAGGTATCAAAAGAGAACATTTTTTCATCACAAAATTATCACCATTTTGCATTGTTAAAAATGTCATGCTAAATGACTGATGATGGGGACAGAGGCGGAGTCTTCCCATGGGAAAAGATAAGCGATTGTTGATAGGTACAGAGGTGGGCTGTCACCATGGGAGAAGCTCATTTCCTACATAACGTGGAGTCTCAGAGTAAAAAGGGGTCTGTTTAGTCATTGCCCATATAGCCTGTCCTATAGCATTTCTATGGAGCCAAATCTGTCAGCCCATCACCCTGGAAGATATGAACACATTTATTTTATAAAGAAGAGTAATAGGATCATAATTACATTGATGCTGTCAAATTAACCAAGTTTAGTACTTAAAGAAAACGTAGACTTTGTAATGTACTACAATACTCTAAAATAACAGTTGATGTTTAACCCTAGTTGTACAAAACCCCCAATTTGAAGACTAGCTGCTCTAGACCATACAATTTAAGACATAATATTAAGAGTAAATTAATGTTTTAAGAATTATATGCCATTTGAGCATGTAGACTGAACTTAAGTTTATATCAGTGCATTAATACTTGACCTTAAGGAAAAACCTTGAATACTTTTAACTGTTCTTACTTATATGGATACATAAATATTTTCAAATTTACCCTGATTTACACTTTTTAAATCACTTAATTGGACCCTCTTTTGGTTTACTTAGATGAACTACAGCTTTATTTGATCACATAAAGACATTTTGCCTAGAAGCATTTTTCCTTTGGCTAAATACATATATAAATTAGAAGCCTTTAAACTTTTAATCTGTTGGTCCTCTTTTTAAAAAATTTATATTCTGGAATAACCCTTGTAATTTACTGAATGTAGATCAATAGCTTCATTTTAATAAGATGAAGTACTTTATCCTTTATAGAACTCTATTTGAAATGTAGTTGAAATCTTTGAACATTTTGTATACAATTATATCTGTTGAAACTTTTAGTCACCTTTGTTTTATTGAAGACCAAAAGTTATTGTAAACCCCGTTTTTTATTTACCAATTTGTGAAAACACCAAAAATGTTTTAAGTATGCCACACTATGGAATTTAAGGAGGTAAGACAACTTGAGGTTATATTGAACCGTTAGCATCTTACCTTTTGAAATCAATCAGAAGTCTCGAACAAACCCATCCATGATTAATCCCATATATGTCAAATCAAAATTACTTATTTTCAAAAACCATGATATCAGAAAAATGTATTGGATAGCACCAACTATCTCTTCCCTGTTGATGAAAAATCTCGAAACAATGGAAATTAGATATTTGATAGACAGTAATATTTCACCAGTTGTGTGACCATCTAGGGAATCTTGTTGAGTTAGTAACCTTCAAAGACATCCTTTCTTTTATTTGTTTACCAACTTTAAATTGAACCTTTCAAATCACATCAATGTAAGGTATTTGGATCCATTTACTCCACATTTTAATTTATGAACTCATATGTAAATTTGGTGCCAATCGTATGTAGATGTGACAACACACCTGTGTACATGCATATAAAACAGATAGACAAAGAGGGCTTGTAGCTTATTTTTAAAATTCCATTAGATTGAGAGATAACCCTTGCATATTGGCTCCTGAATGAAACAGTGCATTAAAAAGACATTAGAGTTGGATAAATTGGGTCTGATCAAAAATTGAACCTGGGCTCACCTGATCAAACTGCTGGACATAAAAAATAGAATTTCAAAAGTCTTTGTGGCCTCCATCCTGATGTGGTCCTGCTCATCAGAGGCACAAAGAATTCAGAGAATATAGACAAAGGTTACACCCCATTCCTCCCTGAAGGGGATCCCAGATGAGGCAGCAAGGGAGTTTGCTTCCATGGCTCTCCCTGGGAGAGCACCTTCAGGTTGGGGTCTTGTTCTGGACCAGTTTTTCTGGTCTCTTGGTCAGCGGCCATCCCAATTTTCACCTGGAAATTTGGAGGACTAACTTCAATAGTTGGGAGCTCCTGTTGGCAACAGTTCACATTTTATTGTAAGATTTAGTGAACATGATTAAAAACATTTTGACCATTTTCCATCTAAATTGGAATAAAAGACATTTGGTAAGGATGTTTAGTCTTCAAAAAGAAAATTTGGTGGTAACCTGAGGGGAGCATCTGATCATGAAAGTTGGCCATTCCCTCCCAGAGAATTTAGGGAGAGGAACAATGTCACATCAGGTCATGTAGTCAGTGGCCCCTCCCTAGAATTCCTGGAAATTGGTCAATATGCATTGAAGGGAAATGCTTGATGAATATGAGGGAGACTGACCCATGTCCACTATCAAGGGCAGCAAAATTACATGAAAAAGATGAACAAATGCAGAACGGGTAGGATGCCAAAGACAATGACAAGTGGCCACTCCTGATTTCTGACATGAGGGCCGGGGCACTTTCTTGCCACAGTCTGGAACATGGAAAGTAATGCTGTGCCCAGCAATCCTCATTTCCCAGATATGAAACCACCAGAAACAGACTTACTCATGGCCCCTGAGGGCACAGAAACTGGTATCTCTCAGAGGGTTTAGTTGACTCATGGGGGAGGAATCCACAGACTTGGCAGCCTGGGGCAAGGACCTTCTCTCAGAGGCCTTCCCCTAGGCACAGCAGTTATTATGGCCTCTCTCCACCCAGGTAAGCGGTGAGAGGTGCTTATCCCCCGGGCAGCAAGGACCTCGATGGGGCCTCCAGCTGTTATGGGGCACAACAGCTTCACCACCGAAAATTCCAAATTTGAGAATTTTATTAGCTGGCTGACTGTCTCACACAACACCCCAGAAATGGCATTGGTGAGAACAGCCCCGACCATAGTGTTGTAGGATATTTTATACCCTAAGTCAGCACATCAAATATAAGTGTTTGTGCCAATGATTTAAAACTACAAGCTAATGTTATATGATCTAATATCATTAGCAGAAGTGAAAAGTGGGTCAAAATGACCTTCCTTAGCTACAAATTAAGAAGTTTTTCTAACATCTCCACAATCACTGTTGACATTACTGTTGACATTGCACATTGCTTAGGAAAAACGAGAATCAGAAAAAGCACAAATTTTGTTATCAAAGAATTGCCATTCCATGTTGCCAACATGTCATGCTTAACAGTTCTTGATGGGTACAGAAGCAGTTTGCTCACATGGGAGAAATCTCCTACATAGCATGGAGTCTCAAAGTAAAATGGAGTCTGCTGAGTCATGGCCCTTGCAGCCTGGCCTATAACATTTCTGTGGCTTCCAATATTTCAGTCCATCACACATGGAAATAGAAACAGCTGGAGTCTTCCCTATAAACTGAGAATCTGATTCACCCCATAACATAAGTGTGTATATCCAACATATAATCTAATTATTGATGTCCTTTACTTTTAACTAAGGCTTCCTTTGTTAGAATGGCAGGAAAACTATTGTTCAGAGCACAGGAAGCAAACTTAGCAAATCTCAAATGGCATTTGTATTATCTTGCAACTTCACTTTTCCTAATGCATCAAGGTCATTCTACCTGATGAATTTGAACATGTTCCTAGAAAGGTTTTGCCACAGAAGGATTGACAAAGAAGTCCAGGGAAACAACAAGTATCTAGGACAGAATCATTGGCCAGTCAGGTAACCTGAGTAGAGTCATGTGATGGAAAGGTGTGAGTCATGAATTGACAGGAAATTGCCCCTGGGGGATTCCACTGGTTTCAGTAGCTGATGTTTTGGATCACGTGACCCTGGGGCAGAATAAAAGTCCAGGACACAAATCTCCATCATGTTGGCCTAGGACCAGATTTCCTTAACAATACTCTCAAAATGCAAGAAATAAAAGCAGGAATCAATGATTGGGAAAGAGTGAAACTAAAAATCTTTTTCTCAGCAAAGGAAACAATCAGCAATGTGAAGAGAGAGTCTTCAGAGTGGGAGAAAATCTTTGCCACACACACACTTCAAATAGAGCACTAATCTCCAGAATCTACAAAGTGCTCAAACATCTTTACACCAAGAATCCTATTAAAGCAATCAATAAATGGGCCAAGAAAATGAACAGACACTTTACAGAAGATCTACAAGCAATCAACATATTCATGAAAAAATGTTCTACATCCCTAGTTATAAGAGAAATGCAAATCAAAACCACCTGAAGATTTCATCTTACCCCAATTAAAATGTCTTTTATTATGAACATAGGCAACAACTGGTGTTGGTGACAATTTGGGGAAAAGAGTACACTCAAACATTTCTAGTGGGATTGCAAGTTGGTGCAGCCACTCTGGAAAGCAGTGTTGAGGTTCCTTAGAAAGCTTGGAATGGATCCACCATTTAAACTAGCTATCCCACTCCTTGGCCTATAACCAAAGGTCTTAAAATCAGGTTACTACAGTGATGCAGCCACATCAAAGTTCATAGCTGCTCAATTCCCAATAGCTAGATTGTGGAACCAACCTAGATGCCCTTTAATAGATGAATATATAAAGAAACTGTGGAATATATACACAATGGAATATTACTCAGAAGAATAAAATGATGGCATTTGTAGGTAAATGGATGGTGTTGGAGACTGTCATGCTAAGTGAGAAAAGCCATTCCCAAAAATCCAAAGGTGGAATGATCTCTCTGATAAGTGAATGATGATGCATAATGCGGGGTGGAAGGGATACAAGAATGGAGGAAGGATAGATACCATAGAGGGAAGGGAGGGGTGGGGGGGCAAGAATAACTAACAGAATGAGACAGACATCATTGCCCTGTGTACATGTATGAATGCATAGATTTTGTGACTCTAATTTGTGTACAACCAGAGAAACAGTAGCTGTACTCCATTTGTGTTCAATAGATCAAAATTAAATGAATAAAAAAATAAATAAATAAAAAATAGAAAAATTAAAAAGTCCATGGCACTGACCCTCCCTCACCACTCCTTCCCCTGCCATTCTGGAGGCTGCATCTACTCCTGGGCTGTGTGTCCAGCAGTCAACTCTCTGACAACCTTCTCACAGAAAAGAGCAGGACAGTGGGATCTCAGGTTGGTTTCCTTTTTCCAGGACTTCTTCAGAAACTTTCCTAGTAAATTTAATAGACTGGAGAGAAAGGAATGCAGGAGGTTTCAGTGCTGGGCTAAGCACTGTTTCATTTTCATTTGTGTGCCTTTCTACTGAGGAAGGAAAATACATCTTGGATAAATACCTGATGGATTTGGGGATGTTCATCGAGTCTCCACTGCTTTTTCTAATTGGTTAATGATCTTTATAGGTCTTCTGGTGGAGTTTGTGGGTCTTCTACATACAGGATCCTGTCCTCAGCAAACAGGGCCAATCTGAGTTCTCCATCCCTATCTGTATCTACTCAGGAACCTTAGTTTCCATCTTCTGTTTGATTTTCCTGGCTACAGTTTCATGATTTATGTTGAACAGGAGTGTGCAAAGTGGGTATGGTTATCCTCTTCCTGTGTCTAGAGAAAATGCTCTCGGCTCTTCCCTTTCTGAATGATGTTGCCCTTGGGTTTGTCTTATGTAGCGCTTAGGCTGCTGAGGTCAATTCACTTTATCCCTAGACTTTTTGCTTTTTTAACACAAATGGATGCTGGACTCTGGCTATTGCTTTTGGGGGCATATAAGGGGATGATCCTGGGATTCTTGAATTGCTGTCTAGAGTGTGCAGAAATACATTTATTGATTTTATTTTGTCAAATGAAACTTCCATTCCAAGGTAAAAATCTAATGTGACCACTGTTGTATCTACAAAGTGTGTTTATAAATGCAGTTAGAATTTTCCTATGAAATTACACATCTATTTTAAGTGTGGATATTTGTCTGCAGCTGATTTCCTTGAGCTTTTTAATCTAGTTCAATTATCTTTTCTAAAGTATAGTCAATGTTTCATTGATCACTGTTCTTTGTGTCCCTCTCGCATACTGGCTGTGACATTTACTACCTCCTTCTGCATCTGATTTTATGTTTCATACGTTCTTCCTTTCCCTGTGAACACAGTAGATCAGTAATTTGGAACGTCTGATTTCTTTTTGCAAAGTAGGCAGCTCATTAAGTTACTGCACAGCACTGCTCTTGCTATAAGTACACAAGTTTTATTTCTTCTCTTTTGATAATCCTTTGTTTGAAGCAATTTGTAAAATTCACTCCTGTCACTTTTCAGTCCCACAATTTGTCAAAGAGGAGTCATTCCATTTCGACATAGTTGATAATTTCTAGTGTTTTCTTGCTGCTGATTAAGTTTCATTCCACTGCGATCAGAAAAGGTGAAGGATACGATTTTAAGTATTTTGTAAGGGTTGGATGTCCATGTCAGGCCTCAAAATACCCAGGGACACGTAAAGCCAAATTATTTCATTTGTTCACACATAGGACACAAATATACTTTCCTTATTTATTAAAATGTACTTAAAATTGGGGAACTAATAGAAGGCAACAAATAGAATCCAAAACATCCCCTTTGAGTCCCCAAGTTAAGCTGAGACAGGATCTGTGTCAATTCATTCATGAAAACCATGTCCGGTGATATTAAATATAGCAATGAATATCTTGAAAGGGAAACTGCTCTGTTCCTACTTTTCAAGAATGCGTGTACAGGGCTGACATTCAGTCTTTCTTGTGACCAGGATTATTTCATCCTTGTGGGGAAACACAGTTGTTCTTGCCTGTAATGCACTGTGCTATGAAGGAGAGGAGCATGTTCTCCAGAATCAGTCACTCACTACCAATCTAAACTAAGCAACCATCTATGATAGGTCAGCTACATAGCAAGGTGTGATGCTAGGGCCTGGTACCTGTACCTGAGGAGGAAGACCCATGTGAGAAGGGAACATCACACTCCGGGAAACAGATCTCCCTCTGTGGTTGTGGGGTTTCCTCAACACCACAATGTGAAAAAGGTCCAAAGGGAATACCATTTCTCCGTGCTTATGAATGTATGCTTCTCTCTATGACTCAGGGAATCCAAATCTCAGCCTCTGAGGCAGAAGCACCTGACACCAGGAAGATGAAGCGGTGGGCACGTCATTCCTCACAGCCACCATCACATGGACTCGTTCAAACCCAGAATGAGAAACACCACCAGAGGTGACCTGTGGGGCACAAGATTCCCCTAGCAGAGGAGGGGGATCCCCGGGGAAGTGGAGGTCTGGGTAACCGGGGAGAAAGGGGGCAGCGTGGGTGAGATTTTGGCTATGATATTACTGATTTGGCCTCTACACCTCAATTCTGATGCAACCCACTAAAGCCTGGCCGGGGACATGTTCACAGGCAAATTAGCCCCTTCCTATGTTGTGACAAGATATCTTCCTTCCATATACAGAACATATACACGTGCGTCCTTTTACTTGTCTTGACAATTGGCTCAGCATCACCACCTTTGGAACATTCAAATCTTCTTTCTGGGGCTTTTATATAACAGATGCTATCCAAAGAATATCAGAAGCCTTAGCCATACTAAAAATTCCTAGTGCACAGTCCCGAGTCTCTAAACTAAAACAAAGCTTAACTCAGTCTTGAAAATCTATCTTGACCTCGACACTGTAGAGCTGGTTGGGGATGTGCTGACCCATGAGAACTTGTCTTCTTGCACCCACAGGTGAAGTGCAAGGACTGTGGGTCCTTTGGACACACTGCAAGAAGTAGAAGATGCCCCATGAAGTGGTGGGATAGGGCACAGGTCCCAGAACCCTTGGGGCCAAAAAAGGTGAAGGAGAACCAGGCAACAAAGCAGCCTGAGAGTCCCCATGACACAGGAAGCTTTAAGCAGCCCGAGAGACAGAAGGACCAGGGACAGAGGTGAGTGATGTCGTAGGTGTTATCCAAGTCCTGAGCATTGAAGTCAAACTGGTGATGTCCCTCCTTCTCCACACAATGACCACAGACTTGTCCAAAGAAAGCGTAAGTGGAGAGAAAGATGCAAGGACATTACAACACCAATCCACACCCTGGAGCTCACCCATCTCCCTTGCATTCAGTAAGGGAGAGTGTACAGGGCCCTTCAGAAACAAGACCTTGACAGTCAGAAATGCACTGAGCCCTTGTGAATTGACTTAGTGAGAAATGAGAAGGTCTGCCTAAAATTCAGCCATGGGTGTGATATCAGGGTTGGAAAAGACCTAGGAACAGTCAAACCCTATCACAGCAAACACTAAGGGAACTAGAACATGAAACTGTTCTTCCTGGTCTGTATCAATGCAAATACCTTGGTTTGATCCACAGGCAAGAAGAGCAGCAGAGGAAGGCTGTAGTCCAGAAATTTCCTAGGAGACCCCAAGGGAGGCAGCTGCCCAATTGGAAGAAAGGGACAGAACCCAGTGCCTATCTCAGTGTGAGTGTCTCCATGGTGGGTTGCCCTTTCTCTGCTCTGGGTAAACTGGATTGGTTCCTCGTCCATGTCCCTGCTGCTGAGTGACTTGCTAAACCCATTAAGGATGAGGAGACTCAAAGTTGTGCATTTCTGCTAAGGTCTCTCCAGTATTATGAGGAAGGCCTATTTCTCCTGATTTGGGATGGGAGTACATATGTAGCAAGTTTATTCCAATGTCTTAAAGGATAGAATGTATTCTGCAGGAGTGTTCATGCTGAGGGCCAACCAACACTCTGAGTTTCAGAATGAAATCTCCTCAGCCTTCACACTTTGCTCAAAGGGGCATTGGCCATGTACATCACTCCAAAGGAAACTTGAAATAGCTCTTACATCTTAAATCAGGAGTCCCAATGTGAAGAATGGGATATTTTCCCTGATGCCTGAAAAATATCACATTGATATTGTAATTGGTGTCCTACTCATTCTAGTTCAACTAGTGGTACCACTCAAGGTTTAGTTCAGGTGACTGATGAATTACCTTACAGTTGAATGTCAGTGTCTGGAGTACCTTGACCTTTTCTTTGGTTTTCATTGTTTCTTGCCAGAGAGCAAATCATAATGAATTCTTTGCATGAGAATGTATGTCTTTTCTTCCAGCACACCAGCAGGCCACTGCCCATGCAGACATCCTGGAAGATTTTTGTCCTGGGCCATGAGATGGAGAGCCAGGCCCCTGTCAAGAACACTGCAGAGAGACCCATCCTCCCTATAGCACGACCCTTCCAAAGAAATGCACTTGATTTCTACTTCATTCCTCTGCCCAGGAAAGGACAGGAAGTAGACATGCCTCGCACCAGCCAGCCAGGACTAAGGCTATCTGGCCACAACACTGACCTCCACGTGAAGGGATCAGAAGGAAAGCCCGAGGGTGTCTCCCATAATGTTGCCCAGCCTGCCTCTAAAAGGCATGGTGTGAGCCATATGCTCAGTACCCAATACACTGCCAGGTGCCCTGATGTGAACAAACAGCCCTGCCTGCAGCCTACAGCATGGAGAGCAGGCCAGGTGCCCACACTGAGCATCAGGGCCCCATCCAAGAGACATGCCCTGGATTCTGCCAAGAAAAGTCAGAATGCCCCAAAGAAACTTAGACTCAGCCCCAGCCTGACTCCACAGGGAAGCACTGGCAGTCTAGGATTTGACTTTGCATGTCTCTGCAATCGCTGCCACATATAAGCAAACTCACAATCCAAGTGACACCCCAAGTATCCAAGAAATCTCCACCCCTGGTTTCCGGGATGGATCTTCACCCTCCAAGGAGAAGCCCTGTCCTGAATCCTGCCCCACCCTGCACCAAGTCCAGTCCTCCAGCAGCCAGCTGTGTTCCACGACAGCCCCTCAGAATGGGCTTCAGGAGACTGCACCATGACTTCTAGAACTCCAGGTTCATAACACCTCCCTCTGTCTCCACACCGACAGAGCCCAATGCTCCTGGTGCAAGTGCTTCCTTTCTTGACCAGTCTGAGGGATGCAGCTCCAATGTGCCTGTGAGTTGCCTCTATGAGGGTCTTCAGGTATCCTCCTCCTCTGAGGACAGTGACAAAGAGTGAGGCACCCCATGGCAGGGCAGACTCACCTTCTATTCTCAAGTGACTTGGAGGGAACTGTGGGATGGAGGACACAAAGGTGCAGGAAGCATGTACATTTGGGTCATATGAATTTCCACATTGTGGGCCCTCCTAACTCGGACTCCATACAGGGCTGGGACAGACACAGACATTGGCTCTGGATCATGGAAGCTTCAGATAGGGTTTTCAGTGGGACCTCTGAAATAGGCTGTGAAGGATTTCGTAGACTTTCCATGGAGTGGAAAATGGAATGGATATGCACATTTGTATATTGAAGGATAGTGTAAGTAGGAGGCTCAGTGACTCTCTGTTGCCCTATGATTGAACTCAGGGCAACCCTGGCTGATCACTGGGACCTCTCTCTTTGAATCACTGTCCTGGCCATTGACGGGTGGGCTTAACTGTAGAGTATGTCAATGGAAACCATTGTGGATGATTTCCTTGGCCTTACTGATCATGTTTGTTTACTTTCTTGGCAAACATGTCCTTCAAATACATTGTAATCCTAATAAAATTATCCCCATGGTTTGGTGTATCTCTTGCTTGAGTACTTAGCTGTACAAATCCTTTCAAGCCCATTAAAGTACTAAACGTACTTTTAAACCACTTTTTTCTTCATCAATTTCTGAAAACACCAGTAATGTTTTAAGTATGCCACCCTATGGAACTTATGGAAGTAAGACTACGTGATGTTATATTGAACCGCTAGCGTCTTACCTTTTGAAATCAATCAGCTGTCTCCAAGAAACACATCCATGATTAATCCCATACATGTCAAATCGAAATTACTTATTTCTAAAAACCAAGAAAGAAGAGAAATGTGTTGGAGAGCACCAACTATTTCTTCCCTCTTGATGAAAAATCTAGAAACAATGGACATTAGATATTGGGATAGACAGTAATATTTCACCAGTTGTGTGACTACCTAGAGAGACTTGTTGAGTTAGCAACCTTTCGATACCTCCTTTCTTTTATTGGCTTGCCAACTTTAAACTGAACCTTTCAAGTCCTGTCAACTTAAGCTCTTTTGAACCATTTACTTTACATTTTTATATATGGGCTCCTGTCAATTTTGGTACCAATCGTATCTAGATGTGACAACACACCTATGTACATGCACATAAAACAGATAGACAGAAAGGCCTTGTAGCTTATTTTCTAAAACCCCTTAGATTGAGAGGAGCATGTTCTCCAGATTCAGTCACTCACTACAAATCTAAACTAAGCAATCATCTATGAAAGGTCAGCTCCATAGCAAGGTCTGATGCTAGGGCCTGGTACCTGTACCTGAGGAGGAAGACCCATGTGAGAGGTGAACATCACACTCTTGGAAACAGATCTCCCTCTGTGGTTGTGGGGTTTGCTCAACACCACAATGTGAAAAAGGTCCAAAGGGCATACCATTTCTCTGTGCTTATGAATGTATTCTTCTCTCTATGACTCAGGGAATCCAAATCTCAGCCTCTGAGGGGGAAGCACCTGACACCAGGAAGATGAAGTGGTGGTCAGATCATTCCTCACCACCACCATCCCATGGACTCATTCAAACCCAGAATGAGAAACACCCGCTAAGGGGTGCTGTGGGGCACTAGATTCCTCAGGCAGAAGAGGAGCCTCCCCGGGTAAGTGTAGGCCTGGTTATCCCAGGAGAGAAGGGGCAACGTGGGTCAGATTTTGGCTGTCTCATTAGTAATTTGGCATCTAGAACTCAATTGTGTTACAACTCATGAAAGCCTGGCCAGGGAAATGCTCACAGGTAAATTAGCCCCTTCATATGTTGTGACAAGATATCTTTCTTCCTTATACAGAACCTGTATACCCATGTACTTTTATGTGTCTGGACTCTTATCTTAACATTACCACCTTGGAACATGGGTGGAAGTGGAGGACATCTTTTATGTGAAAGGGCAATTTACTTTGTCATATTAGAGCAACAAATCAGCCCTGTACTTTCTCTGCCTGTGTGCTGTTTCCACATGCCAGGAGGTGAGTCCACACTTAGTCTCAGTCACCTTTGCCCATAGGATGTCAAAATGGAGTTTGTCTCAGTAGGTTGAAACTGCTCTTGCACAGACAGGTTGGCATTTCCGTTTCTATCTCCTACCATACAAATCAAACTCTAAACAAAATAAAATCTCATGGTCAAAGCCTTATCCAAACATCAGGGTTGTTAACTATTATAGACTTCCAATGTTGTTGTAACTCCATTTGCTCACACACACACACACACACACACACACACTCACACACTAGTTTCAATTGAACTGTTCCCAATTTGTTAACAGAGATATGAAATTATCAAAAGTGGCCTCACAACTATAAGCCTTCTACATCCTTGCCAACATTTGTTATATTTTCATTTCATTCGTGATACTCATTCTAACTGTCAATTGGTCTGGTTTCCATTTGCATTTCCTGGTAACTAATGATGTCAAGCACCTTTTCAAGTATTGTTGGCCATTTGTATTTCTTATTCATCTGGGGAGTGTCTGTTTGAGTTATTTGCATTTTCAATAAATGACATGCTCTCCCAGAAGGACTTTACCTCTGAGCTACAGCCCTTTTTATTTTTTGAGTCAGGATCTATCTAAGTTGCTTAGGGCCTCACCAAATTCCTGAGACTGGTTTTGACCTTCTGATCTTCCTGCCTCAGCCTCTGGAGACCCTGGACTTACAGGCTGTTGCTTGGATGCTGGTTTTGCAATGAAAGTTCTGGCAATGCATTCATATTTTGAAAAGAAGCAAAGACAACATCCCCGTCTCCCTCCACAAACCCAATCCATAAATTCATCATCCAAAAGAATAGTTGAATGATTTACATGTATAAGGTAGAGAACAGGTTGAAAAATAATTATGTGGAATAAATTCCATTCTTATTTTCTCAATGCAGTTGATTTTGAGGCTGGTGAAAGAAAGTGGAGCGAAAAACTACCGAATATATCTCCTTATGGTGGCCCCAACAAGACTTTCCACATATTTGGCAAATTACAGCAAAAAAAATTAATATTTGTTTTCTAGTTCAAAGAACATGGGGTATCATTAGAGGTAACAAATTGCAAACTTAATGTGGTGTTCCATTGTGTCACTCAAATAATAACTGTGTCTTTCTATTTGTAGTTATTACCTGAGTAAACAAAGTACAAATCTAACTTATTAATATCAATTCAACCATTCATCTTGCTCCACATTTTGGCACACCAGATTAAATGGAGAGGTGAGAGGGTATAAAACTAGAGAGTGGAATCCTTGAAAATGCATATTTTATTTTTTTTTCTCAAAAGTCCCAACAGACTGGTGGACACATAGGATCAAATGTGAAAAAAGTTCAAGAAGCTCATAAGGAACATGGAAGGGGTGTGTTTGGGTCTGAGAGCACACAGGACTAAGGAAGCCCCTTCTAGGACCTAGAGATAGTCAATCTTCTTCTCCTGCCAACTACTCTGGTGTGTTTACAGCTGAGAGTTGAGATTGTAGACTACTCCATGTTTTTTGTGACAGAGTTTGCAATAACCTCATGCCATTTAAGATAGATCACTGATTAACAAACTTCTTTCATATGGTTTGTTTTCCATGCACCTGGGTATATCAGGAGAGGAATAATATTACTTGAAATTATTTCACACTAATTAAAGGTGATTGTCAATATGTTAGTCCTCAGCTTTATATTTTACAAGTGTACTTGATGGTTGCTTCACATTTTCTTTCATAGGTTTATTGAGTTTAAGTTGAAAAACAATAAAATGCACATATTTCAAGCATGTACTTTGATCTGCTTTGGCATGTATGTAACCAATAAGTTCTTATATTTCAAATATTAAAGAAAGTAATGGAAATGATTTTTAAATTTTTTATTAGTTTCATTGAAACTTTATTTTACTTGTTTATTTATATGTTGTGCTGAGAATCGAACCTAGTGTCGCACACATGCCAGGCAAGCCCTCTACCACTGAGCCACAACTCCAGCCTATGATTTTTATATTAAGCATTTTCATTCTTTTTTAAAATTCGAAATCATGGAGACTCCTGCATGATTCAATATATCACAAATTGGTCACCTTATTGAACCCCATCCCCATATGTCAACTACTTCAAACTTAAATGGCACACAGACATATATATCTCAACAGTTGAGAAAGAAAGCACAAGGCAAGTAAATACAAAGTGCTTCAAACTAAGTGATTATAAAATCTTAAAATATCAGAATCTCTGGGATGATATAGCACTCAGATGAACATTTATAACTTAAAATACTTACATCAGAGAGAAGCTAGGTTAGCAAATTATTTGCAAATTAGGCAGTAGGAAAAAAAAATAAGAGTAGGAGCAAAAATATATGTAAAGGAGAAGAAACTTTTTAGTTGTTGTAACTTGTAATATCATGTTAGAATATATGCTATAAGAATTCAAGTTTCTCTCCATCATGGGTTCCTACATGCAGAACCTTGGGTGGGCAGTCTCAAACAGATGACATTCCTATGACCAATGTCTTATGTATTCTCTCATGCCATCTAAGGCAATAAGATTGACTGAAGGCTTTTCCACATACAGGCCATTCACGTGGTTTCTCTCCAATGAGTGTGACTGTGTTTTCTAAGTTAGGGTATAAAGACAGGCCTTCCACACAGGCTACTTTCCAATGGCCACTCTCCAAGGTGACTTATCTTCCATTATTTAATTGTAGAGTGATGGTTGAAGACTATGCCTCAGGTGCATGCACATTATTTGGCTCCAGTGTGTGTTCTCTCATGTTTTCTCAGGCCAGATGTTCAACTGAAGGCATTCCCACACACATGGCATTCATATGGCTTCTCTCCAGTGTGGATTCTCTGATGTGGTTTAAGGTAACATGATTGACTGAAGGATTTCCCACACTGGTGGCATTGGTATGGTTTCTCTCCAGTGTGTGTTCTTTGATGAAGTCTAAAGTACCTTGATGTGCTGAAGGCTTTCCCACACACATGGCACTGATATGGTTTCTCTCCAGTGTGGGTTCTCTCATGCATCTGAAGGTTATATAATTTACTAAAGGCTTTCCCACATAGTTGGCATCCATGTGGTTCTCTCCAGTATGGATTTTATCATATTCTTTAAGGTTGTAAGAGTTCCTGAAGGCTTTCCCGCATGCACGGCATTCATTGTTTCTCACATGTGTTGGTTCTCTCATATTGTCTAAGCTCACAATAGTAACTGAAGTCTTTCCCACAAAATTTGCATTCATACATTGTTTCCCTTGTTGTAGTTGCATTGAGTCTTCTTGCATCAGAGGTTTGATCAAAGGATTTGCTACATAGATGGCATTCATATTGAATCTCTCCAGGGTCATTCTTATTGCCTTTTCTAGGATGTAGATCAATCATATGTCCCTTCAAACATACCTAGCATTCACGTGAAAAACTGCTATCCTTTTTCTTATTTCCACTGAGGTACAAATTATCAGTGAGGGATTGTCCACAGTTTTGGTTGTTCTTCTCTGCTGGGTGAGCAAACAAAGCTTGAATAGATGCAGAGTTGTGACAAAGCTCTTTCTCCCAGTCATGCCATTCCAAGGAATGTTCCTGAACATAAGATTTCTGTTTTGTAAAGAAGATGAACATTTCATAATGATGTCCTCATATAAACTCATGAACTAACTTCTCACATTTGAATCGTAGACACATCCATTGTAATTTGTAAAGTAAAACCTTTCAACCTTTGATTCCGTATACATAGTACATAATTCCCAGGGGAGCCAAGTATTACCCATTTGCTAGTATGGTATTTAAAGGGACTCAGATTAATTTTATGGACTTCAATGCTTCAAAGACTAGCTCCATGAGAAATGCCAATTGTTAATTTCTCACAGAATGCAAACTATACAGAGCTTTTGGCTCAGAATTGTGTATTGTCAACATAATTACAGCCATGGAGTTGTACTCAATTACTAATTTATTTCACTGACAGGTCTTGCATTTGCACAATCAATGTTCCCATCCCTGAAACTTACCATTGACATGTTGAAAGTTGTGTCCTTCCTGTGCAGAAGTGCTCTGGATATCCTTTCATGTTTTTGATGTGCACATTCCTTGCCTAGAATAGTTGGAAATACAAATTGGTAGCATGTAATTCAGAGACAAAGTTGAAAACAACCCAATTATCTGATGAGAATATTTTTACATTATTGGCACTTTCACAGAGGAGATATCTTTCATGAAGAAAAAAGTGGATGTAGCTGAAACAGGACACTGGTAATTACAAAAGATTTTCAGGATAGAATTAGCTTAATTAGTGAAATGGAAAAGAATCGTTTATGCAGAAAATCAGAAAAAGAGACATTATGAAATTTGACCTCCAAAAATACATTAACATGTTTTGCCCAAAATGAAAGTGTAAATGTAGAAGAAATTTTGAATGTAAAAGAAAAGAAGTTATGTCAACACATGGGATATTTTTCCCAGTATCCCCTGCTATGTTTTAGACGACACCATTCATTTCATGACTATGTCAGTTTATGTTTTCAAGATCCCTCACTGGTCTGGCACCCTTCTCTGTAGAATCACAAGACTGTTTCATACCTGGACCCTAGCTTGAGGGAAACCCTATTCCTGCTACCATCCACAGAGTGTCTCTGTGCCGCAGATGCAAAGTCACATCTGATGTCCAGAATAGACACCCTAGTCATCATAAGAAAGGAATTGGATTTTTAAGACTTCTGCCAAGAAATGTGCATTATAATCAAGACCTTGAAGAGGACTTAGCAAAAATGAACAGAATCTAGAAGGAGAGAGAAAACATTTAACAGAGGAAATATTGAAGTTCCCTCATTGCAGGAGAATAAAAGGTAATAGGAGGCAGGTCTGAAGGACACTGATGCTGATGACCACATTCAAAGAACAGTCCTTTCAGGAAGTCCATGTCTCCACTAAATATTTCTTTCAAATGGAATCCAACATAAGCACTACCAAAAGTATTCAGAATTCTCTTGTGTTCAATATTCTCTGCTCAAGTACAGTCACTATAGAAGAAAAATGATTTATAAATATTAGATCTATTTATGGATTTCAATCATTTGTGCAGGAGATTTAGATTCAATTAATACGTGAAATGATGGTGCAGACCACATTCTAGTGTGATGCAAAATGAATTGTAATGTAAATCCAAAAAATGGTCTTGTGTCATGTAGTTTTAATGTGTATGAGAGACTTGGGTCAGAGTTTGTAATTAGATGGAAAGATGCTATTCCAGATACTAGTTGATTGAAGAAATATGTATACCTAATATATTTGATGTATAACATTGATGGACTCACCAACTGGTACAAGATGATTGATGATTTCCAGCATCACTGATCTGTGTAGCATTTTCTGAGGTGGGTCCAGCATGGCCCACTCTTCCTGTGTGAATGTTGCCATTACATCTTCAGTGGTTATTGATTCCTAGAACATTATTGAGAAACTAAGTTAGAGAAATTCTATCAATTTCCCAAAAGTAGGTGTGAGAGGACAGCACTGAGGCTGAAGGAAACTGGGTGTGCAGGGAGACAAAACTGCTAGGGCACAGGCCTATTCATTCCCAGCACACAACACTATTACTTTCAGAAACCCAGAGATATCCAACATTGAGTTCACAGAATTTATAGTAAAGGAATATGGCATGATAGTGTGTCACAGAACATGAAAACATTTCAAGGGCTGGTAATTATAATTTTCAGACAGGATATTACAAAATTTTCACTTGAAACTTCACCAAAATTTAAAGAACTTTACAGAATAATTAACAGACAAACCTCAAACTAATTTGTCATTCTTGAACAATTCATCACGTATGAAGTTTTCACAATGATCTATTTTAGATCCCCATCTGTGAAACGCTCAGTAACATGAGGGTTTAAAAGGCCAATGAATTTCTCCATATCATCAAAACATGTATCGCCTATAAGGCTATCACCAGAGCAATGCAGGCATCCTTGAACCCATCCCCAGAATTCTTGGAAACTGAACAAACCCCATGTATCTAGGTGTCATTAGGAACAGCCACTCTTCTCATGTTGTGACCAAGGAGGTCAGAATCAGGTTGAAAAGATACATTTCAGCAGCACAAGGCAAGGACTCTGAGACTTGTGTTCTGAAGCAGAGTCCCAGCATGACCATCCTTATGTTTCAACTCCCATTCTCAATTCTCTCTGGAGCTCCAAACAGTACCTTTCCATGTGTCTCTGGCATCTTGATCTTGTTTCTCTGTTTCATTATTGGTTTCATGTATTCAGCACTTAAAAAATTTTGCTCTATCTACTATGTTATTTACTAGCATAAATTTAATGACACAACATTGATTAAATCAATATGACTTGCTGTATACAATTTCTAGTATGAAATATGAACGAATGATTTGTTAGTGGTACCAACACTGGGAATAAGAATGATCATGATTGTTTTAGGTATCTTTGGAACTTCTCAAGAGGTTGAAATATATTCCATGAAACTCTAACTGTAAATTAGAAATAAGAAATGACTTCTCATGCCTTCTGTAACCTACCACTCTCATTTTCCTCATTCTCAGTCCAATGTCTGTGCCACTGGGTCAGCTGAATTTACCTGCTGGATTATCTATCTCCATATTGGGCTGCAATGTTCCACCCTCACTCATTCCTCTGGCCTGCATTCACCACAATCAAAACACCATTGCAATGAGGAGCACCATTAATCAGCAATGATTTCAAATGAAGTCAGATGTTAAACATCATATCCAGTATCTCCCATGCCATGTGGAAGTACACAGCCAGGAATGGTACCATAGTATAGTAGTGTCATGACAGGTAGTAGATTATATGCCTGATGGTGAGGTTTTGACCCAGGAAGATCACTGCAGAGTTGGGGCTACAAGACTAACTAACTCCTCCTGGCATTGAAGAACTGGCATCTCTCTGAACAGGGGTGAAATTTCAATAGAAAAAAAAAACTCTGCTCACAAGTGGATGCATGGCCATTGATGTTGCTTCCTGCAATCTTCCTCTGTCTATTCACATACACAGCCCAAACAATTTTCAGGAGAAACTGTCGGTGAAGAAGGAAATCATGAGACCCAGCACTTTTACAAAATAGCCTGACTCCTCCATCATGAATTCCTGCATATTCGTGTGTCTAAAACCCACTCCAATCATAAGAAAAATTCTCCCCATCTATGAGATATAGGCACAATTCTGCATTCATATTCCAGAATCAAAATTTAAAAGGATGTGAACATGATCACTATTGGAAATGAAGGAATTACACCTCCTATATATGCTTATATACATACATGATGAATTTGAATTTCACAAGTTAATTGTGCTATAGAGTCCAGAATTAACTATATGCTCTTAGATTTTGAAGTATATGTACCCCTTTGTCACCCCACATGCAGAATTTGTTTTCCACCAAGATGGAAACATTGTGGAATTTCTCAGCTTTAACTGTTCTGCTCTATTTGTTAGCAGTGGTTCTCTAAGTTCCATCAGGTGCCCTGAAGCCTCACTCCCTTCCAACCTCCCTCACCCATGAGCTAGATACACCCCTCATGGGCTCAGGACAAGTCAAGTCAGGATCTGTGTCATGAAAGCAAGAATCACCTCCAGTGGCTTTCTATTTTGAGGAATCCATGGAACCATCCTGCCAATCCAACCCTTAGAGTTCCACTTATAAAAACAGCTGGATCACTGGGGTCCCACTCATCCACTCATGCACCGTGACATTAACTAATATCAAGGATGTTCAGAAACGGTGCTCACATCTGATGATGGGGGAGCAGGATGAAATCTGTTTGCTCAGAGAGGTAGTTTACTGATGTGTTAGCTGAGATCTTTGGAATCCTGTTTTATATTCATCTTTACCAGCTCTGACATCCCTGCTTTCCATTATGGATCACATACACATGACAAAGAGATATTTAAAAATCAAAATGTATCCCTGAAAATATCATGAATTTCTTGGATAAATTGTAATTTTCATTTCTAAGATTAGATTTCACCACATGTTTGTTTCTGAAGACTGGAAAAAGGAAAGCAGCCAGGTGCATTTGTGCACACTTGTAAGCCCAGCAACTCAGGAGGCAGAAGGATCCCAAGTTCACAGGCACTCTCAGCAACTTAGTGATACTCTAAGTAATTTAATGAGATGCTGTATGAAAATAAAAGAAATCAAACATGAGCTGGGCGTATGATTCATGGATTTGTTTTTAAATCCATGCTATTTTTTTTAAAGGAAGCACTGCTATAAATGTAGCTCCATCCATGTTATGGCAACCCTGACATCAATCCCAATGCCAAAAAAGAAAAACAGAAGAAGAAAACAAACAAAAAAACCCCTAAAACCAATGACATTGGAACAAAACAAAAAGTCAAACAAACTAAACTAACCATCCTACAAAACAACAACAACCAACAAATTTATTCAATGGGGCTGTGCTTCCAGATTTTCACATTTGTTTACTGTCATAAGCTTCTTGATTATTGGTCAATTCACAATTTACAAAATGACCACAAGAGAGATTTAAATGTTCTCATAATATGAAGAATTAGCCCACCCAGAATATATTACAGCAGCAATTGTACTCCTTTTCTACCTCCTGAGCTCAGTGTCTTGAGGAAAGGAACTTGACCTCTGCATTTGCCTGGATCAAGTCTTTAATGTCAAAGAGCACAGGCCCTACCCTGTCACTGCAGGGTCTTCTTTCTCACTTCTCAAATTACCTCTCATTTCCCATGTCTACCATTCACGATCTTTCACTGCATTGACTCCATTTCCCAAACAGCATCCACATCTCCTTTTCACTGTTGAATTCATTATGATTCATTTCAACACACACTGTTCAAGCTAATTTGGTCTTCTCCACACTCTTTTCCATATCTTGTCATCAAGCTCCTAAAGCTCCTATAGTGCTTGCATGTGTCTCTTCCTGCATCTGAGAACACTTGACTATTTTAATTATGGAAATTTGGCCAGGAATCTGGCACACTGGAGTCCTATGGGCAAAAGGCACTATGGCCTAGCAGCCTATTGGATTTGAAGATACAATGAGAGATGAACATATAGGAAAGTTTTCAATAAGAAAGTGATGTAACAAAACACTGTTAGTGTGATAGAGAAGGAAATGGTAGGGCTCTGTCTAGGTGGACTTTTAAAGGAAATGTCAAGAATTCAGTGCAAGGGTGTTCTGAAAGTGGCCAGGCAGAGGAACCCAGGGCACAGTTGCTGCCCTCCAAGGCTGAATGGGAAGCACAGTTCTGCAGTGACCTGATGAGGTAGGGAGACATGGGAAGAGCTGGTGGGTGTCTCCGAGGGCTGGTGGCCAGGGGAAGAGCAGAAATATCAGTTTTGAGAATTCTGATGGGATTATAGAAAGGGTTGGACTGTGGCCTCATGGGGACATGTGGTGACCCCTCGTGAAAGGGGGAAGAAAAGCAGGCTTTGCTGTCCAGCAATTTAACAGTCTGAGCCAGAAGGAACAACAGACACTGAAAAGCAAAGAGCATGGGGGAGAGATCAGCATTCCCCAGCAGGTTTAGAGAGTGTGGGAAGCCTTGCCAGCTTCAAGACCCTTTGTGTCCACTTTCTGCCCTAGAAATCAGAACTCCCTGCAGTTTTCTTTTCTTTTTCTTTTTTCTTTATTATTCTGTCTTTGTTGTGGGATTGTTTTCATTAGTGTACTGAAAACACTGTGTCCATGCCTCCCGTATTTTCACTGGCATCGCTGCCCAAGTCAGGAGTCCACCTGGACATGGGAATGAGACTGTGTCATAGTTTTAGCAAGAGATTTAGGCAGTGACAGGAACATTGGAGTCTAGGCTGGAGGGTCTGCAAAGTGGAGAAAAGCCAAGAGGTGGTCTGAACTCTGAGATATGGAACAAGCCATGGGGATGCAGACCTGGGTCTGGTGGGGGTGTGTGGAAGCCTAACTTCAGCCTTCCAGCTCAGGGTGCCCAAACTCCCCCACAACCAGAAGTGCTCTGAGACAATTGCCAGAGTCCTCCCCCAGCACGGCAAGTGACCAGAGCCTGATCATCTGCCTTGGGACCTTGCTCTGCAGGAGAGAGGACTGGCCAGCACCTGTGACCAGAGCTAACTCCAATCCACAGTTACAAAAACAAAGCCCCACTGAGGGTTAATTCTGCACTGAACAGGAAATTCTCCTCCAGGACTCACTAGCAGGCAAGAAGCAGGCAGACCAAGGCAGACAGACCCCTGACAAGTTTGGGTCAAAGTTCTTAAGCAACAGTTAGTAGATGATTTCCAGACACAAACACCCTCATGGCCAGGGGATGTTAAAACCAGAACCAGGGAAGCATCTCCATTTTAAAATCCTCAGCGGGGAGAAGGCACAGATCTCCCGTGGTGGTCCCTGCACTGCTTCCTTCTCATTTGTCTTAATAAGCCTCACCTCATTTGCTTTGTCAAGTTCTGTTGAATATGACATGCTCTCAGTCACCTGGAACTTTCCTTGGGGCCTCTTTCCCTTCCCCTCTCCACCCCTGCCCTTCTCCTCCCTTCTTCCTCTCATTTTGTCTTCTGTCTCTTTCCCTTTCTCACTTCTTTCCTATGTATTTGCTTTTCCATCCTCTTCTCCTGATACATTGCATATTGCTCACACTGTGACTCATGCTTTAGGCATCAGCTGCTCTAGTTTATTCATTTCCCTCTTTTCTCTTTGGTTAGCACAGTTGTAGAGATCAATAGTAAATTTTAAATCATGTTCACATGCGGATGGCCATGAAATTGACAGGTCCTCTCTTCTCAGACTGGGGCTGGTGACTGAATTTACCTTTCTGATTACATTTACTGCATGTCATGATGTTAAGATACCCACACATGAGGAGAGATTTTCAAGACCTAACGACTCACACAATAGACCCTCACACAACAGAAGCAACAGAGTCCATTACAGTCTCTGCTCAAGCACCTCAGAGCATGAAATCCTGAGGTTACAGGCCAATAGGAGGCCTCCATTAGATGTAACCACAGCAAGAGTGCCCTCAAAATTGCATTAGCAATTGACTCTCCATAAAACATAGAAAAGGTCTTTCACAAATTAACAACACATAAAGAAATTTTTCTTTTTAGTATGGCATGAATTGCATCAAGTAGACACTGTAAATTATTCTTTTTCTAACCACCACTGCAGTTGGCACTACTTCATATTTAAAGTGACTATAATTTTTTACATTTAAACTTCTTTGATCCATGTGTTGCTTGGCTTATTTCATATTTACATGATGTAAAATAAGGATTAATGGAATTGGCATTTGCCTTTTTGCCCAGCACCCAGGCAGGCCAATGCACTTGCAAGTAAACAGGAAGAGCTCTGTCATAGTCCTCGCTCTGTCAAGGAGGACATCTGTCAGTACCACCAGCATGAGACCCTCTGCCCTACAGTCTTCCATCCAAAGACCTGAGCTTGCTTTCTACTCACCTCCCAGACCACAGAAGGAGTGGCAGTGACTGTCACTGGCACCTGCCAGCCAGGAGGAAGGCACTCTTGGCAGTACCCTGCCTCCCTGTGAGGACAGCATCCAAGAGCCAGAGGGCATCTCTTTTAAAATCAACCAGGCTGCCTTCAGAAGGCCTCACCTGGTCCAGGTGCTCATCCTCAGCCACCAAGCAGGTGAGATTGAGCCCTTCTTTATATTGGAAATGAATGTTTGCAATTGTTTCACATACACTTTTTTCGTTGTTCCATGTCTTACTTGATTTAATTTATACTTGATGTAGAACAAATATTAATGGCAATTTTGTGTTTGACTTTTCTCCCAGCACCCAAGCAGGCCTTTGTGCCTCCAAGTAATCATGAAACCATTGTGGACAATGTTCTCTTGTCCTTGCCTGCTGTGGCTACTTAAAGTCATTCACAGTAGTCCAAAACTTTTATTTCAATGTTTATACCATTCTAGCCAGTGTGGGCTTCTTTGTCCATATTTTGTTTTCTTAGCTAAGCAAATGCCTTTCACAATGGTTTTCTTCACAAGGTTTATTTTCTGCTCACTGATTCTCCACTTGTCTCTTACCAGGAACACCTGGGGGGCTCTAAATTAGTGATTTACACTAGTCAAGCTGATTCCTGTTTTATGCTTAAATCTGTATCACTGTATTTTCCCATTCTAGCTCAATAAACCTGTGAAATGCTAGTAGTTCAGATAGAAAATCTCACCTTACTTTTTCAGGTCTTGACTTTGGAAACTGACAAGCCCCAATACCTTGGGCAGCAGCAAATCCCCCACCAGCAGGCTTACAGCACCTTCATAATCAAACATGAGACCAGGGCCTCTCTGTCCATCAGAAATGAGACTTCATTCCAGGGACTGTCTCCCTATGGTTCCTGCTTTATGGTAGCTTCAGCTCCACTTCTGCACCTGGACACAAAGTTCCAGCACAGCTTACCTCTCTGAGGTTCAGCAGTGACCATTTAAAACAATCTCTAAGCAGTTTTAAATATGAGAAAAATTTGAGAATCACTGGTGTTGGTTGGGAAACACCACGAGTCACTGAGAGGCAGCCACCATTCTCTATGTTTGGGAACATGTCTAAATGGGATGAAGAAAGTCTCTGTGGCTCTCTGGGGAAGACTAAGCAGATACCTGTTCCCTGCTCCCTGAGAGCAATGGCACTGCAGTCCTTATTCATACAGTGGCTGATGTAGTGATGCTTCTTAAAACAATAGCAATAATATTAATAATAATAATAATAATAATAATAATAAAAACCCAAGGTAGATGATCCCAATGGGATACCAGAGAGGGGGATCATTTAGCTAAATAAAGCCTCTCAAACCCTAATGTGAAAGAAATTTGAGAAGCAGGGCTCAAATGCTAGAAATTTATGGATCTGAAATGTGGGTAGAGCCATGGATTGATATCTTTGGTAAGCTCCATGCCCAAAGTGATGTGAGTCCTCCCACAGACTACCTCCTGTAATGTGGGATATAACTGTGCTACAGGTGCATGCACAGCCCAGTGAGACCCTTCATGCAAAGCATCCTCTCTTGTCTAATCTAGGGTTGGGATCAGAGAACTGCACGAATTTCCTCCCTGAAAGACCACTTTATTTCTGAGCCTCAGTAAAAGGAGTCATATAGAGAACTGAAGTCTGCACAGGGTAGGCTTTGGAAAGCCATATGCATTCTCCCATCATAGTGACTTTACTGCACTTTCACTCTTTGCTCACATGTGGCAGATTTGTGCTCAGGTGTCTGTGCTTGAAACTTGAATGTATCATGGGATTTAAATCTCATGTTCATTGGATTGAGTAACTGATAGTAAAATACGTTAAGAAAGGGAGGAAGGGGTTCAGTAACTGGAAGGATATTAAAGAAAAGGTAAAGTAGAATCTCAGTAGAAGGAGGGAAGCTTTCTCTGGAGCACTGCATGCACCTCACAGATTCCGTGGTCTAGAATTCAGAGGAATTGAGAACACCAGGTCACTGCTGCAAGGTAGTGAACCTCAGAGAGCTACACTGTGCTGGAACGTTGTGTCCAGGTGCAGGAGTGGAGCTGAAGCTATCATAAAGCAGGAACCATAGGGAGATTTTCCCTGGAATGAAGTCTCATTTTAGTTGGATGGAGGTGCCCTGGTCTCCCATTTGCTTATGAAGGTGCTGAAAACCTTGTGGCTGGTGGGAGGTTTGCTGCTGCCCTACATTTTGGGGCTTATCATTTCCATTTATTTGACCCTTCTGCCCTCTCTACTGTTCCTAGACCTCAGGACCTGCACTCAGAAGAAAGACATCAAGGTATTTGAAGAAGAGCAGTGACCTGAAAGCAGTGCTCAGGTGAGCAGTACCTGCTATTCACATGATTGTCGTAGGTCAAACCTGTGTAGGTGATTGTGCACTTAACCTTAGTAATCAAGTCAATCCTGAGGAGTTCCTGCCTTCCTCTAACACCCTGTATTTCTGGGAGGATTCTGTGCAATGTGGTGCTGGAGCCCAAGGCAACCTGCTGTCTTGGGTGATGTGCTCCCTCCTGCTGGGCCTCCACCATGGAAATGACTTTACTTTCTCCACTGTAGAGAGTCCTGCACTATGACAAGTGCAGCTTATGCAGCTTAGGGGTCCCTTGCGAATGGGTTCTCAACCCCAGGATTGCTGGTTTTCTTCTCTTCTCACACTGAACTTGTTGAGCTGCTTCACTTTCACCTTGGCTCAGCTGAGGTGGTGATATACACAAAGGGAGGAGAAATGGAAACCAGTTTCAAGGGTGGGGCCTGATCAGTCCACTTACATTTACTCAGTAGACACATAAAGTTTATAAGGTCTTGGAATGATGTGTTTCAACACTTTACAAGCAAAATTTCAAACCAACTTTCCTCTTTCCTACAAAACTATCTTTCAGAATCAAAGAAGAAATAAATACTTCTAAAGAAAAGCATAAAGGGAGAGAACTCAGAACAACTAAGTCAGCATTGCTATAGATACCTAAAGAAATTCAGTATAGAAAAGAAGATTAAAACAATCAACAGTTTGGGAAGCAATAAATCTCATTAGAAGAACAGATTAGCAAATAAGAATTTTGATTTAAGCAAACATTAACAATAAATCAGCACATAAGGAAGTAAAACATCCCTCTCTACAATAATAGTGGAATTGAATGGAATCAGTTCTCCTATTAAAACTGCACGATTGCATGTCTCTTAAACTGAGACCCACTATATGTTGCCTACAAGACACTGACCTTAAGGCAAGGACATCTGCAGGCTACAAGTGAAAGGATGGAAATGATATTCAATTAAAATAGAAACCAAAAGCAAGCAGATCAAAAAGATTAAAAATATTATAACCAAACAAACTTCAAGCCAACATTATTTAAAATAAATAAATAACACAGCATATCAGCGAAGAGAGCAAACCAACATGAAATTTATGAGGTTTAATGTTTATGCCCCCAATTTTGGATTTGACTGCATACACACACACACACACACACACACACACACACACACACTCATGCATGTATTAACATGCACATGTGCACACACACACAATTTACATATATATTTCATATAAGGGGTCAGAAAAATCTAATAAAAGAATACTTGGTGATTTTACTAATAGTTCATGCTGACATAAAATCAACAACACACTCAGATTTAATTCATACTGTAAGACAAATGGAC
>JAJEJO010051040.1:71432-103403 GCA_020662805.1 Glaucomys volans | reverse complement strand
GCCCCCTTACACCCCAATTACTCCTCCAGTCCTCCTATTCCTTAGTTGACCTACAAAAGTTCCTGGGGGATCTTAATTGGTTACGGCCCTGGCTTCATGTCTCTACAGAGGATATGCTCCCTCTCTTTGACTTATTATGAAACAAAGATCCCACAGATGTCATTACTCTGACTCAGGACCATCAACAAATACTCCAAAAGATTCAAGCAGCCCATAATTCTGCCCAGTTAGCTCGATATCAGCCTGAATGTCCTCTCTGTCATTGGATCCTTCCCAGTGCTCAACTGTCTTCCACAGCCCTAACTTAATGAGGGGAGACTCTTCAATGGATCCATTCAGAAATGGGGGGGGTCCCAGAGTTTACTCTCATCTTGACCAGTTGGCTGACCTTATTATTAAGGGCAGGGATGCTGCTATTAGGCACTATGGAAAGGAACCCGGCACTCTGACGGTACCTTACTGCATGTCGGATTTCGAGTGGATCAAAGAAATTAGAATAGAGTAACTTATGCACTGGAAGGCTTCTTAGGGAAGGTTGACTGCCATTATGGGTCCACCAAATGGGTATTCTCATTTTTCAAGCTAAAATGGACACCCCCTACACTCTTCTCCACCAGACCTCTCCCTGAGGCTGTAAATGTGTTCACAGATGGAGGAAAAGAGGGATCTGCCATAATACTCTACCCCCCTGCTTCCCATAAGGTGGAAGAAAAAACAGACACCCACTTTGAACCAGTTACTGGGTCAGCACAGTTTAAGGAATTATATGCAGTTGTTTCAGCCCTGATTCTAGTGCAAGAACCCATGAACCTCTTCTCTAATATTCTCTTTGTAGGAAATCAACTACCCACATTAGTCTCCTCATATATTTAGCTGGACAAAAATCCTATAATTCCCTTAATGATTCAGGCTCCATCTTTATTAAAGGAACGTGCCAAACCCATTTTCCTACAGCATCTGAGAGGACATCAAAATTTGCCAGGCTTCCTCAGACAGGAAATTTCACAGCTGCCCAGTTAGCCACATCAGGGAGATCAATAGCTACAGCCCAACCCCAGCAAGGCTTAAAATTAGCCCAAGGCCTTCATGACCTAACTCATTTAAATTGGAGAGGGTTACACCATAAGTTTCCCTTAGTCCCTGTAAAAGACTTGAAAAAGGTTGTAAGAACTTGCAAATCTTGCATGCCCTTCCTACAAGTCCCACCTCTCCAATCCCCTGGGGTGAATCCCAGGGGCTTACAACCTAACATTATTTGGCAAACTAATGTGACCCATTATGCGCCATTTGGGAAATAAAAATATGTATTTATGTCTATCCATACTTACTCCCATGCCGGCTGGGACACTGCTCATTCTGGTTAAAAGGTCAAACATGCTGAAACCATTTTCTACAATGTTTTGCCATCCTAGGATTGCCTGCACAAATTAAAACAGACAGTGGGCCCTATTTTGCAAGCAAATCATTGCAAGAATTTTTCCATAATTGGCATATTAAGCATACTACAGGGATCCTTTATAATCCAAAAGGAAAAGCCATTATTGAAAGACATGATAGAACTTTAAAGGATTAATTAACAAAACAAAAAGAGGGAAATATCCTCCATGATCAATTAAGAATAGTAATGTTTACATTAAATATTTTAAATTTTTCAAAAAACCAAACCTTTCACAGTAACTGCCTTTCAAAACATTGGTCTAATTAAACACCTTACCTTAAAGTTGAAATCCAATGGAAAGACCCATTAACTGGATGCTGGAGGGTCCCTGACCCAATCATAAGTACTGGAGAGGATTGGATGTGTATTCCCAATTGGAGAACCAAACCCTATTTGGCTGCCCACCAGGAATCGCAGATGCTATCAACCAGAGCAATTTAACTCACCCAAAAGCGCACCCTCTTGAGGTATAATATTCCTTCTCTTGGCAGGAACAAAAAGACCTTGGCGGACTCTCTGCCTCAATGTTACTGGACTTCTTATCGTTTCCCTTCTGGCGTTCATCACAGGCAATACCTTCCTGGATGTCTACAGCAAGTATTCTAATTATACTGAGAGCCCCTAAATTTACCATGGGCCTCTTACTCTATGTTGCAATCCTTATAATCATTCAAGGCAGCTCCCTAAGAGCTACTTGCCTCTATACAATTAGAGACCCATGCCAAAATTGTTTCATTGTTTCTCAGCCTCTTCTGAGATGTTAAGAATGCTTCAAAAACATCTTGCTCACCTTCTAAATGGGCCCCTCATGGTAAATGGGCAGCCATTATGATAGGTACTTCAGGTTTTCCTGCCAAATTGGGGGAAGCCACCTGCTGGGTGAAGCCAGCACCCCTCCCATCCAAGCCTGTGTGGCCTCCACTCTGCCCTACAGGATGTAACACCCTCCAAATTCCATTCCGGCCTATTGATATGGGGATGCCAGACAATGTAAATATACCAATGGACAACTTGTATGGACCAGAACATCTACAGGGTCTCAGCATGGCATTGGGTATCAGTGCCCTGTGGAGCAGCTCAAAGATATGTGCTGGTCCCTCCTTCTTCCCCTCGGACAAAGTCATGGGAGTGGGGTACAAGATTGGGTGTGAAGCAGGCAGGTAGAAAGAACTATTCAAAAATTAGCAAAATCTAGTCCTAAATTTCCTGTTTACCACCCTTTGGCTCTACCTGAAATGTGAGGAGAATTCAACCTCGACCCCAAGACTCAGACCATTTTGCAGGCTACATTCCAGCTTTTAAACCTTACCAATCCCCCTCTTGCTAATGACTGCTGGCTTTGGCTTTGCAATGTTCCTCCAAGGGTCACAGACCTTCTGCTAACCTACAATGAGTCCGTAACCTTTCCCTCTAGTTGCCCTATACTGCCACCCCATGCTGAAGTATATATACCTCCCTTTGGCCCCTCCATTGTAACTTGTTTCTTCCCAGCTCGACCTCTAATCGGACTGAGGACATGGTGTCTTTAAACCCTATAATATGTGGGAAAAAAATCACCATCCCTAATTCAAGTGCACCTATATGTGCCCCAAATTGTACGGTCTATTGTAGAGGAACAGCCTCTAATGTGCTCCCCAGTAATTGGACCGGAATATGTGCTAATCCTCCCAAATAATTAGTCCCTCCCCATACCATCTGTGGAGCACTCCAACCCACAGACCAAAAGGGCAATACAAGTCATACCTCTCTTATTGGGGATAGGAGTGACCACAGGAGTGGGTACAGGAGTCTCAGGTATAAGTACTTCCATTACTCTCTATAACAAGCTCTCTCAACAGATAATAGATGACATGCAACATGTTGCCAGCACAATTTTAGATTTGCAGTCTCAACTTAATTCCTTGGCTGCTGTCGTCCAGCAAAACTGCTGTGGTCTAGATCTACTGATGGCAAGGGAAGTAGGACTCTTCCTGTACCTTCAGTGAGGAATGCTGCTTTTATGCCAACTGCTCCAGCATCGTACAAGACAAGATCAAGAGATTACAAGAACATTTGGAATGTTTGAGGAGCGAACTTCATTCTAGTTTCTTCTGGACTGGGTTACATGGGTGGCTCCCCTACCTTCTCCTGTTCCTGGGACGCCTAATAAACATCATCCTTGTGTTCACCTTTGGGCCTTTCATAATCAATAAGCTTACCCACTTCCTAAAGAGCCATGCCAGATCTGTACAACTCATGGTGGTCCGACAGCAATATGCCACCCTCCATAATGATGATTGGGAACCCTACAGGCCCAGAGGTGAGTCATATCAGGATGTAGACGCTTAAGTGTCCTCCCCCAGTCCTCTGTCTCTCCTCAACCACAAGCAGCTGGTCTCAGGGTTGCCTCACCTGAAGTGCTAGCATGATAGTCAATGACGGGTAAGGTCCCCAGAAGGGGACAACCTAAGACAGGCACACCCTCGAGTAAGGTGGGCTCCCTTTAAACAAAGCAAAAGGGGGAAATGTTGGGATCCATGAAGGACATGTCAGCTAAGAGAAAAAAAGCTTAACTCACAGGCTTAGTCTAGGAAAATGACACCTAACTCTTAAGTTGCTCCTCACTTCTGGAGTGCAGATACAACCTGAGGCCTTGGGGCATTACCAAAGGTAATGACAGAAAATCAGACCACCACTGGGAATTGGCCCACAATAGTTCTGTGAACGTGATCAGTTCATGCCTGCTCTACCTTCATCTGGAAGCTAACTTTCGTGAACCATTTATGGCCTCCTACCATTTAAGCTGATTGATCCTCTCCTGGACCTCACCATGCATAAGAGATGTGTGACTTCCTCAATAAACGGGTTCCTGCTGTGACTGGTCTCCCTGACCTGTCTGATTGTCCTCCACTGAAGGGCTAGGGGCAGGCGGTCAGCTGGTCTTTGCCTTTCCCAGTCCAGCCTTGTTGGGGTGTGCTTCTTTCCCCTTTTTGCGGGTCGAGAGGGGTGAAGGGGCTATAGTTTGAATGTTACTTTGCACTACTGATAACCATGTAATAAAGTCCAAATTAGTATCTAACAGATTGATATTACACTAGAGAGATGAGTAATTCACATTTGTATTCTAATAGTTATTTCTTTGATGATAATTTGGTTCTTACATCTTTTAATGCTTTTTTAAGATTTCTATCTGTTCCCACATTCATTATACCTAGGGGCATGATTCCTTTTATTAAGATGCTATTGCCCCTGAAAATTGAGTATTAATGGAAAAATTAAGATTAAATTAAATGCTTTAATAACTACCATTTCAAATATCACTGATGAGCCTTTTGCTCTCGAATTTAAACAAAGGCTTAAATGCCATAATGATTGTAAGTATGTATGCTGTTCCAACTAAATCTCATACTTCTTAATGGGACTAAGAGATAATTAAGAATCATCTAATGGACATTTGACATAGTAGTAATAATAGCCTGTATATTGTAAAATCATATCACCATATCCAGGATGTTCGAAAAGATTGAATTGATCTCATGAACTCTGCATTCCTGGTTTATCAGATATTTCCTAAATTGAATGGTATTGGAATAATATGCTTGCTACTAATTCTTTTCGTATCATGATAATAGGTTACCATAACCTCAGAACCAAGATCCAGTGCCTCAACATAACTGCCCAACATATGCTCTTTAAAATATTAAAGAAGAGAGATGTGAGAAGTCATTCTTACTTAGCAGAATCAGACTAGGCTGAGCCATGGGAGGCAGAGGCCTGCCTTTTAGGAACTGTCAGGAAGCACATGGCACAGCATGGGAGCGGTTCCCTGTCTCCTGGAATTTTCTCTTAAGAAAATGGCTCCCCTAACTCCACCCTATCCTGTCCATCACAGAAGAAATTCATCCTGCTCCTGGCACCCTTTACCTGTATTTTATAAGTAAAAGAGTCAGTAAGTTGTTATTGTAAGAGGCCAGAGCTGATATGATCAGACTCCTTATGCCCCCTGTCACTTAAAAATACTATTGGCTCTTATGTTTATTGAGCAGATTTGTTTTTTTGGGCAATTGAATGAAAACCACCAACATCCTCCTCTGGCAGTTAACCCTTTTCTCATCCATGCATGACATGGCAGAGAGACCCCCCACACTCTTGCTTCCTTTCCCTCTTGTGTATCCCTCTTCTTTTCTACTCTATGAGGAAACTTTTATTCTTTTTCTCTTCTGTTTCAGGAGAGGGACATTAAGGCCTCATGCTTGTTGCTTGTTTAACACCTGGCAGTGTAAAGGTTAAAGGGCCAGATGTAAGTGTTAAGGAGAGAGCAAGTAAAGAGGCAAGCACACAGGATGGCATAGAACAAGAATTGGCTTTAGTGGGAAAGCCAGTTCATTTTTACTATCTACTCCAGGGTCATATTAGGTTACATTAGTGCAGTTAGTTTGAGCATGTGCAGATCATATAACTTGCTTGCTTCTCAGAGTCCACTAGTACCAAATATTTTTATAATAAGATAATGTCTCCAGGTTTCAGGGGTGGAAGAGATGCAGAATGTTTCTAAACCAAACAGAAGGCCTTATTTTCCTGAGGAGGTGCTCACTCAATGGACTTACACTCCTCTGTACTTTGTCATGGCCTGAATCTCTACTACTCCCCTATTTTTTTTTTGTATGGCCTTTTGAATAGACACGACTTCTCTTTTGTTTAAGGAAGGGGGAGGGAGAAAGCAAGGCAAACATTGGCAAAAATGAGCACAGCATAACAAGGCAAGTATCAAAAACATTCTCCAATAAAAGCCTGTTTCATCCACATAAAATTCAGTAGCCATGAGTTAACCATTCTAATAAATTCCAACCTCCATCCTCTTGTTGCACCTTATTTACAATGTCTTTGAGATGATCCAATTCCTTTTGAATGGGGTTACTATTATCAGTTAAATTGAAACAACACATGTACTAAATTTATGGCATCCCTTATGATGTAACAACAGCAAATAATCAATAGCAGCCCTATTATCAAGAATGGCTTGATGATACAAATTTCAGAAGAATTAGTATTTTCTGCTAAGTGGACCCAAATAATATAGTGAGTGTGGGAAGTCAAAGGTGGAACAGTTTTTTGTACAGGGTCATCACCAACAGGAATATGACAACAGAGAAATAACACAATAATATCCAGGATAGGTGTGGAATTTAGGGTGAGTTTTCAAATAGAGCTATAACCAAATTTTCTGGGGTACATTCTAAGCCCATCAAGGTAAGCAATTGGTGGGCAGATGCTGTTAAGGTCCTCATGCTCCCCCAAGTACAAGATGATTAGAAGACTGGGAGCCCCTTGGGCCTCTTGTTTTTGTTGGAGGTTCTTTTGTTGAATCAGGGTCTCCTTCATGCAGGATCAAATGAAATTTGGGAATTGGATTGTGACGTCCTTGTGGTGACAAGTATGAGTCTCCCTTACAGGGGGTGAGCCAACAGAGCAACAACCCAGCTCTGGGAGAGCAGATTCTATGGTGGGGTCTCAAGTTTACTGTGGATGTGCAGCCCTTTATATACACAAGGGGAGCCAGAGAACAAAGAAGCCTGAAACATGATAGCCTGTGAGGGCGGTCCAGCCAGAGGTTACGCAGCCATGCAAGGGGAGGGGGACATGAGGAAGGATGAGAATCTCCTAGGTCAATGGCCCTCATCGGTTCTGGTCATTGACAGTTTTCTGTCCAAGCCTGAATTATTCCTAGGTTTTCCTCAGGAATGTCCCATTCTGAAGCCTAGTGGAACATATGCCTCAGTGGCTTCTTCCTACATCCCCACAACAACTCATGATGATTGACAGATCTCATACACGTGGCAGGAATTCAGAGAGAACCTGTAGGAGCAAGCACAGCAGCATATCCCCTCCCCCATGTAATCAAGGTTACAGGGTCTTGCCATGTAGAGTTTGGTGGAATCTGGCATTTTACATAAACCTTTGGTAGTGGTTCCTCAGGGATGAAGTATGTGTCCAAGGCAGAGAACCAACAATGTGTATTATCTTCATATTGTACATTAAGAGCGTTCATTGCAAACAAGGCAAATTGAAAGAATTATTAATATGAATGAGGCTAGGTCCCCTTTTATGTTTTTGTTTTAAAAGGCATGTGTTAAGCACGTGGTGTGTACATTCAGCTAAGTCCTGTCCAGTAGGATTGTGGGGAATTCCATGGGTTAAAATTATATTCTGTTGATATTGATTACAAATCTGAGCAAAGGCACTAAAAGCATAAGCCAGGGTATCTTCGTCTTGTCGCCGGCAACAAAGACGCGATCCCAGGAATGTGGATGCAGCTCTTTATTTTGTGCGCACATTTCCTTTTTCTCTCCTTCTCTCTCTCTCTCTCTCTCTCTCTCTCTCTCTCTCTCTCTCTCTTAACCCTCAGTTGACTGATCACAGAACTTTCACGTAAAGCATGCATGGGCAAGCATAGGCAAAGGATTAAAGCACGAACCAGACACACGTGTGGCCTGTTTACAACCAACTAGTAGGAATAACTTTCACAAAGATACACTTGTTTACTCCGTGGCAACAGCAGAACCGGCATACCACCAGGCGCCATCTTAAGAGACCATAGGGAGTGTCCGGAGCACCCCAACAGCTCCGCCTTTTTCTTTTATAAAAGAATTGCAGGGACTGTGCCTGTCATAGGTTGAGTGGTCAATACTTGTTCTTTCCCATCCTCAAAGGTTGCATAGCTTGATGCACCTTCTGTCTTAGGTTGATACAAGATCACCACTTCATTACCCGTCTTTGACTACCAGCCCAGCATACTAAGCCATATAGCAGGGGAGCTGCCCAACTCTATGGCAGACAAGGCCTGATGAACGGCTTGTCGATCTATTATTTGAGCCTTACATAAGGCAATTACCCAACGGAGCAAAAACAATATTGCTATTATCAAGAGAAGCAGCATTGCAAAGAATCCAAACCACTGTTTTCCAAAAGTTAGAAAAGATTGGAACATTTTAAACATCTGTCCGGTTGAATGAAGTTGTGCTTTAGTAGCATTGATAGTCAATATTTGAAAAGTTAGAGTATATGGCAGACGTGATGCAGAGTCCTGGTAAAACTTGAATACAACTGGAGAAGACCAGTTGTCCTAAGATGTCCACTTGATTTTGTAATAAATTGACATGTTGGTTTAACATCCAGATGTTCATTGATGCCAGACCGAGCACTCAAAGCACTAGCAGTAGCGGAAGTCACACTGTTCAAAACTTGAGCTGCAGGAATAGACACAGCAAGGGTGGCCCCAGCTGCAGCAGCTGCTGAAGCTGAGACTGCAATGGCAGCTATGATGGCCGCTGCGATCCCAAAGTCATGTCTGGTCCTGATGAATACACTTAGGTCTCCTATATTTACATGTAGGTAGGGACATGAAGGAGAACAGCTCCAGTATGTTTTGTACCATTCCAGCAAGTAGACATTACACAAGAACCAGATACAGAACAATTGAGGGACATATTGGTAACACTTGTCTGATTAAGTAGTAGGAAAAGGAATGGGGAGTAGACACGCACAGGTGTAGGCCTAAAGGTAATATTGACGTTACAGGTGTTAATAGTAACATTAGATTCAAATGTTCTTCCCCCATAAGAAAAACTACAGTTTTTTATGCTCCCACCATTAATCATGGACATAGCACTACTTTGAGTAGTTTTACGATTACATAACAGCCATATATCAGATGGATTAACTACAGACAACATGAGAGGATTTTGAAAAGAAAAGTTAAGTCCCTTCATTCTTTTATTCTCATAGGTAGCAAATTTTGGAGAGAAGGTAAAGCTGTGGTCGGGAGTAACAAAGACAGTGGAAAAGCTGCTTTGACAACCTGTGGGAGAAGGCAGCCAAACCATATCTGATTTGCAGCATGGGAAAACATTAGGTTGTAATGGGACAGAATCATTATTTTTTGGGAACATACGAGGCACAGTGCCCTGTGTCACAACAGAAATAATCTTATCCTTTATCAAAAATTCCTAAGGTCTGATTCCCTAGTACAATGCAAGGGGGTTCGGAACCAGAAGAAAAATTGTAGCTGTTGTAAAAGCATAAAGTGCTTGGTAAGAGTGGCTGTGAGAAATTGTTAGACTCTTCAGAAGGATCAAAAGGCAGGGTAGATAAACCCGTAGTTAGTGGAAAATATAAAAAGAAGCACGGAAGACTCTTTTGATAGGGGCAGAGGGTAAGGCCATGCTCGTACTATAGCCAGAGGTTAGTTTCTTCTGTTGTCCATCCCAGCACTGGTTTGCTCAGTTCCTGAGTTATGTGGAGCAGGTGCAAGAACAGGATCATCATCTTTAATCTTGTCTTCTTGGGGAGATGGAACAAGACAGGTGAGCCTCTCCGGGACCCAAATCAGTGCTTGTTGATCCTGTGGAAACAAGCAAACAGACACTATGGCCCAGGATAAAACTGGATCTGGTCCTTTCCAACAACCTCTTAAGACATCTTTCCATTTAATCATGTGCTTAAGAGATATGGTAGGTGCACAATGATGATCAGCAGCTGAGCACCCATTGTCAACCAAGGGTAAAAAATTTAAAATAAAGAGGATCAAATTAAGTTTATCTTTAAGAGATCTGAAGGATACTCCTACTCTCCCTTTTTGTTTTTGTAGATAATTTTTTAATGTTAAGTGAGCTCACTCAACTATACCTTGACCCTGGGGGTTGTAAGGAATTCCAGTAAGTAAATGAATTTGAAATGTGTCAGCAAATTTCTTAAAGCTTTGAGAAGTATAAGCTGGTCCATTGTCTGTTTTAATTTGTTTAGGATTACCCGAACATGAAAAGGCTTGTAAACAATGTTGGGTAACATCTCTAGCTTTTTCTCCAGTATGTAGGGAAACCATAACAATTCCTGAATATGTGTCTACTGAAACATGTACATATTTGAGGTGGCCAAACTCAGATATGTGTGTGACATCCATCTGCCATACACAATTAGGTAATAGACCACGGGGATTAACTCCAAATGATTGAACTGGAATAAGAGAAGCACAATGTTGACAGGACTTAACTATATCTCAAGCAAGATTTTTTGAAATGTGGAATTTTCTATTTAATGTGGTAGGATTGACATGGAATTTTTTATGAAAAGATTTAGCTTGCTCCTCTAAGGTAAAAATAAAATCGTGTGTGGTTGCTTTATATGCTAAATCATTGCCCATAACAAGAGGCCCTGGAAGATTAGTATGAGCTCTAATGTGACCAATAAAAAAGGGTTGTTGATGTTGCATAATCAAGTTTTGTAAGGTAGAGAAATAAGGCACTACAGTGGACGTAGGTGGAATATACACCACTGATTCCAATACTAATAAGGAATTTACCACATATTTGCTGTCTGAAAGTAAATGAAAGGGTTTGTCAGAGAGTAAAATAAAAGCCAAAACCACTGCGGCCAATTCAATGACCTGAGCAGAGGTCGATTGAATGATAGTAGTATAAGTCTTGTCATTAATTATTAAAGAACCAACTCCATTTTTTGACTGATCAGTAAATACCACATAACAATTGTCTAGAGGTTGAACTCTAGTTATTTTAGGAAAAATAATAGGAGTGTTTTTGCAGAAATGAATCCACAGATGTTTAGGGTAATGATTATCAAAATCAGCTGTGGTAGAGAAATGGATTATTGCCCAGTCAGGATCATGATTAATAAGCCACTGAATTTGTTCTGGCCCATATGGGGAAATAATTTTGTCCGGATGAGTACCTAAGGTGATCAAGCATTTTTTTAAGCCTTTTAATATAATCTGAGCTACAGCTGCTGGATATGGCTGTAACATTTTTGATGGTGAACTAGATAAATGAATATTTTGTAGAGGGCCACCTTGCCATAGAATGCCAGTAGGACTATGACTCTCTGGTAGGATTATTAAATACAGTGTCTGATCTGGGTCTTGGCGAACAGCTTGGCATGATTCCAATCATTGTTGGACTAATACAATAGCTTGTCTAACTTCTGGCATTAAAATCCTCTTTGAGTTTAAATCTGGATCACCCTTTAGGATGTCAAACACTGGTTTTAATTCTCCAGTAGATAATTTTAAATAAGGTCTAATCCAGTTGATGTCTCCTAATAATTTTTGAAAATCATTTAAAGTATTTAAATTATCTCCTCTAATAGTAAGCTTTAAAGGCTTAACTGCAGTAGCAGATAATTTGGTTCCTAAGTAGCTTTGTAATTCATCCATCTGTACTTTTTCAGGAGCTATTGTAAGTCCCCAATTTTTTAACTCTATCGTCATATAGAGTAAAGCCTCTTCTACTAACTGTCTATTATGGTGGCATAGAAGAATATCATCCATATAATGATAAAGCAGTAATTCTGGAAACTTTTGATTAGTAGTTTTTAAAGCTTTGTCTACAAATATTTGGCATAGGGTGGGACTGTTAGCCATTCCTTGAGGCAGTACTACACATTCAACTCCTTGATCAGGTTGAGAATGATTAATAGTGGGCAGAGACGTGGTAATTTTGAGACAAAGGGTAATCCACATTGAATAGGGCCCATAGGGAACATTTGGCTATTAACAGTCCTAAGATAGTGTATTAGTCTCCATTTCCCAGATTTCTTTTTTATGACAAATATAGGAGTATTCCAAGGAGAAGTGGATGACTGTAAATGTCCTGCATCAAACGGTTCTTTAACCAACCTGTGAGCAGCCTCTAATTTTTCTTTGGTTAGGGGCCACTGAGGGATCAAATGAGGCTTATCAACCTTCCACTTTATTGGAATGGTAGTTTTATCAGTGGCCCCAACAAAAACTCAGTCCTTGATTCTTTTTAAAATGCTTAGGAAATGGTAAAGTTTGAGTTATTCCTTGTTCTCGTTTTCCTAATCCCTGATAAACTTTATATCCCATGGATTCCATTACATTTTTAACAGGGGAACCGAAAATATTTTCAGTGGTTAATTTAAGATCCATTTGGCTTAAAACATCTCTTCCCCATAAGGAGAATGGTAATGCACATTTATAAGGTTGAAACAATCCACTGTGTCCTTCTTTATCTTTCCACTGCAAAGTAGCAGCACTTTGGTCTGGACTTTCAGCTATTCCTAATCCTCGAAGAGTTTGATTAGCTTTGACAATTGGCCAATCTTTAGGCCAGTCAAGAGACTTTATTATGCTTTTGTCGGCCCCCGTGTCTAGGAGCCCCCAAAACTCCTTTTCTCTAATTGTCAAAGTCAATAAGGGTTTTTCTTCTAGACCCAAAGATAAACAAGTCATTGGCTCACCTGGTGATCCTAATCCCTGATTTACTCTAGACATTGTTTTACTAGGATATAGGTTATGTTGGCTGGGTAAAATTAGCATCTGAGGAATTCTATCTCCTGGAGATATGACTGTTATTCCTTCTGGGGAAAAAATCTAGTATTTTAATTTGACCCTTGAAATCAGGATCAATGACCCCTGGATGTACAATAAGTCCTTTTAAGATAGTGGAACTTCTGCCAAGTAATAACCCTACTGACTCAGCAGGAATAGGGCTTTGCCAATCTGAATCTATGGCTTGTACTCCCATGTCAGGAGTTAGGACCAATCTGGAGGTGGCGCAGATGTCCAGTCCTGCACTTCCTGTTGTTGCTCTCCATGGTCCGTAAGAGGGTACCAGTTTCTTGGCACCTGCTGAATCACCCCGTATATTTGTTGTGGGCCCCAGGGAGCTGGGCCCAGCTTCCCGTTTTTTGGAGGCCCAACATTTGGCCCTAGGGGATTGCCATCAATATCATGAGTAGATCTACATTCCCCTGACTGATAATTTCCCTTTTTAAACCTAGGACATAACCCCGGTTTAGGTCTGCATGGCTCTCGGGCTGTCTTACTTGCTTCAGGACAGTGCGCTTTAATGTGTCCTGGCCTTTTACAGTAAAAGCAGGCTCCCAGAGAGCCCCCTCTCTGGTGTTTTTGTTCAGCATGCAGACCTTGTGTTATGGCTGCCGCCAAAACCTGACCTTGGATTGCAGAGTCATTAATGTCCCTACAAACTTTTAGGTGATTGGAAAGGTCTTTATTTTTCCATGCTTCAATAGCTTCTTTACACCATTTATTAGCTTGTTCATATGCTAATTGTTTTACCAATGGCAGAGCTTGTTCACATCTCCAAAAATATGAGAAGCAATTTGAATCATGCGGTCTACAAAGTCAGCATTTGGTTCATTTGCTCCCTGTATTACCTTAGATAATTGCCCCTGTAGATCACCAGACCCTTGTAATGTCTTCCAGGCTTTAGTTGCTGCAGCTGCTATCTGCATATATACTGCTGTAGGATAATGTGCCTGGGCCTGGACAGTTACATAGTTTCCTAAATCCATTAACATATCAACGTTGCAATATGGGTGTCCTGGGGCAGCACTGCACTTTTCAATGTCTGTGCAATATTCTTGCCATGCTGTTTTCCACATTAAATATTGACCTCCAGATAAGGTGGCTCTAGCCAAATTTATCCAATTACCAGGGACCAAATTAAGCCCTGCCAAGGATTCCACCAATGACACTGTAAATGCAGCTTGAGGCCCATAAGTAATAACTGCTTCCTTTAACTTTTTAACTAATTTAAAGTCTAAAGCTTGATGATACCTTTGGTTTTGAGCATCCTCAAAAACTGGGAAACAAGTATTAGATAGATCTGTCCAAGCACCTGTTGAACATGCTCCTGAGCAATAGCTAGCATAAGAGAGAGGTGGTGCAGTTGGTTCAACTCTATCTGTAGGATGTAAGTTCTCTAATTTTAGGTCCTTAAACATTGCCTCTAATTGCTCCCCGGTAAGTTCTTCCTCATCCTCACTTCCTTTTTCTGAGACCTTAACAGACCGCAAAAATCATTCTTCCTTAACTTTCTCTAGAATAGTGTTTCCCTCCTCTATAGAATCCTTAAATTTGTCTTTTTTAGCAGTCAAACAACCCTTAACAAGGACCCATAGAGCCATCGTGCCTGTCGGCAGTGGCTATTGAGCATTAGCTTTTCGTAAATCTTCTCCTAAATGCTCCCATTGTGGAACATTTAGTATGCCCTCATCTAAAAACCAGGGGGCTTGGTGTTCTATTGTCTTCAAAAATGCTCGGGCAATCTGTGCTTTTAAAGGAGTTCCACCTGCTTTGAGAGGAGCTCTTAACGGGCTCTCCATGTGAACCCTGGAAATTTCTGAGCCCATAATTGCAAATATACAATAACTCCTATGATCTAAAAATGAAAACAGAAAAGGAGGATTCTACTGTTTACTTGAAAAAGTTTTTCTCGACACTTTACTGTGGACCTTGATTTTTCTCGCCACTTTACCATGGACCTTAAATTTTCTCGCCACTTTACCGTGGACCTTGACTTCTCTCACCACTTAAACGTGGACATTGACTTCTCTCGCCACTTAACCGTGGACCTTGACCTCGTCACTTCCCGCAAACCTTAGTTGCCCTTCGGCAAACTTTTAACTTAATTTTATTTACCGGTTTTCATTCCCTTACCCTGCGAGAGGTCCCGTGTTTTGGCACCACTTGTCGATGTCTTGTTGCCCGCAGCAAAGACACGACCCCAGGAATGTGTATGCAGCTCTTTATTTTGCCCACACGTTTCCTTTTTCTCTCCTTCCCTCTCTCTCTCTCTTGCTCTCTCTCTTATACCCTCAGTTGACCAATCACAGAACTTTCACGTGAAGCATGCATGGGCAAGCATAGACAAAGTCTTAAAGCACGAACCAGACACATGTGTGACTAGTTTACAACCAACCAATAGGAATAACGTTCACAAAGATACACTTGTTTACTCCGTAGCAACAGCAGAACTGGCATACCGCCAGGTGCCATCTTAAGAGACCATAGGGAGTGTGCGGACCACCCCAACACCAGGGCATTGTCAGTTTTTAAATGATGAGGTTTACCCAAGGTGGCTATACAGAGGAGTAAAGGAGAGACACAGGCTAAGACCTTCTCTGAAGATGTGCACCAGCCAATAGAAGGCCTGAGGATGTATCTATGGTAAAATGTAAGAAAGAATAGGGGTGTAAGGGAGGAAAATGAGTTACATCCCTCTGCCAAATGGAATTAGAATGTTACCCTCAAGGGTTCATGGTTTCCGAAGTAGGGGAATGAGAGAGTGTGCAAGGTGAGCAATTATGAATGATGAAAGGGGCCTGGTGAGAGGAAATAGAAAAGATTTTCATTAAAGAGTGAGCATTTTGATGAAATTATTATGTGAATCCAAAGAGTGTGAAGAGACAGGATAAAGCAATTTTATGGCAGCATCAGCATGAGCATTTCCTTCAGTGAGCGGTCTGGAGATTTGAGTGTGGCTACATAAGTGAGCAAGAAATATTGGAGACACACCACCCTGTTAAAGAGACTACAGAGTGATAAACAGATGACTAGTTAGAGTTCAGACGAGGTGACAAAATTGCAGAGGAAATATGAGGCATCAGTTTGGCTGTATGTTGAGATTCTGGAACGATGATTAAGGCAGAGGGAAACATACAAGGAGCCAAAGTAAGCATAGGTAATTGTGCTCGCTGAGGAGAAGCTTGAAGCAATGTGTAATAATAAGTCCATTTTACCACTGAATATATATACCACACCCTGTTGCTTTCCTCCATCAGTATAGACAGTAATCCCACTGGAAGGTGGAATAGAGGAGATTACAGAAGATGGAGCATGAGAGACTTGACACAACAAGGAAGGGCATTCATCCTGAAGTGCATGGAAAGCAATAGTAGGTAAAAAGTCAGTTAGGACAGCTGGAAATTATGAAGAAAATTGTAAATACTGTAAATGTAAAGTCTTTCCATAAGTAACATAACATACTTGAGCATCTATTCCTGTAACAGATAAGATACAACTGCAACCATCTGAGATCAACTGAGCATACATACCAGCATGAGGGAGAACATTTATTCCTGTAAATTGAAGAGACTATAACCACTCTATTATGTATGTTTTGATTATGAGTGGCAACAACTGCAGCAAAGGCATAAGACTTTCCAGTAAAGAATATTACAGATGAAGGAACATTGAGTGTTGGGAGTCTATCTATAAGAACTGCAGATAACTCCATGTTCACACATTGAAGAGCTTCAGTTAGTGCAGGAGTTAACTGGAAAAAACTGGTGGGATTATGTTGCTTCCTTTAACAGCTGTAAAAAGGGCAACAGCATATCAGTAGTTAAAGAAATATATGGTCAGATCCAATTTAAATGTCCTAAAAATTGTTGTAAATGAACTAAGGAAATTGAGAAGGAAAAGTAAATTTTGGAATATGAGGAATGAAATAATGCTGCAGTATTTTATGTACTAAATCACTAATAGGGAGTTGTCATTGAATTTTTTCACACATGGAGGCCACATGGAGACCAGATTGTAATAGAATGTGTTGCACTTTAAAGTATCTTGGTCCAGCAATCAAAATATCCATGTAATGATAAACAAGAATATGTGGGAATAATTGTCAGAAATGCTGAGGAGCCTCATTCACAATATGTTGATATAACGTGGGGCTATTTAAGATACCTTGAGGAAGAAATTTCCATTGATATCCATCAGCAGGCTTATGATGATTGAAAACAGGAACTGTGAAGGCAAATTTTTCTTGCTCATCAGGAAAGAGAGGAAGAGTAAAAAACCAGTCCTTTAGATCTACTACATATAAGGAAAATCCTGAGGAATTAGATTAAATTAGGAAATCCCCCACTGAAGTGGATCCATATGTTGAATACATTTATTAATTTCTCTTAAATCTTGTAATAATCTCCAATTTCATTATTTATTCTTTATGATGAAAATGGGCATATTCCATGGACTGGTAGAAGGTTCGATATGTTCCAATTGCAACTGTTCTTAAATGAGGGCCTCTGCATTTGTCATCTTGTCCTTAGACAATGGCCATTTTCTACGCAAACAGTGGTGGCCTCCCATTTTAATGGCAGTTGGAACCTCAGAGGCCCCTACAAAAAAAAAAAAGGCAATTCCACAGACATTTGGAACTTGTGTAAGGTGTCTCTGGCCCATGTAGGAAAGGGAGCCGCCATAATGTATGGTTGAATATGTGCAATAACTTGCTGTGGGTTGGAAAGGGTGGAACATTGCAATCACAGAGAACTTTCAGACACCTGTTCATTATTGCCTCCTATGCCCCAAATCAGGGTGGTCCTTTGCAAGGGCCAGGCATGAGGCCACATTGAGAGGGTTATAACTGTAAAATCAGCACCTGTGTCCAATAACCCTGTGATTGGCTGCTCATTTAAACAAAGGGTTAACTTTTGGTCTTTTTTTCAGTAACAGGTAAATATGATTCAATGAAATTGAATCAAATCTTGCATTTCCTCTTTCATTACAAACTCTCCCAGGGAGACTTTCTTCACCATCCTCAGTAGTAATCAAATTTATCCCAGCGCTCCCCCTAGTGGCAAGAAAGGAGTTTTGAGAGGAGCTTCTGTTTGAATTGGAAGTATTTGCAAAGGAGAGATCTGTGTCTGCAGGTGGAGAGGATTCCCTCTCCTTTGGCCCTGGGTTGTGTGTGGTGGGGCGACCCACAATTGGGTTTAGCCTTATTTAATCTAATGGGATAGACAGTCAATGTATGAGTTTTTCCCTCTGCAGCTGCCTGCCTGAGACATTTAGATAATTGATACTGGACTGGGGGAGGAGAAGGGGGAGGGGAGGAGGAGGGGAAGGAGGAGGAAGAGAAAAAAACGTCGGTTGTAGAGAGTATAGGAGAAGTTGGCAGCATGTGAAGGCTATATTTGAGATTGCATCAGGACACAATTACCAAGAATGTAACACAGCTATAGGAGCCCATGGTTCCTCATGTAATTTTTTACCTATATCTTCCCAATCTTTGAGTCCTAAGGACCCACTCTCCAGAGACCATGGACAGCAAGAATCTATTTCAGACAGCAAAGCAGCAAGATCAGCATTACTTACACTATGTTTCACCTTGTGAAGCAAATGAGAAAGTTCAGCCCAGTGATGACATTGAGTGGCAGACAGGGAATTTCCCTTAGCTTACCAGTAGGATCAGCATCAGCCAATGAGAGGCCCTGTCAAAGCTTGTCCCAGGCAGTAGCTACCCCCTTCTTCCACCAACTCATCCAGAAATGCCCCTGCTCAGTCTACCAAGTGTAAAGGTTAATGGGCGAGCTGTAAATGCTAAGAGGAGAGCAAAGAAGAGGCAAACACACAAGATGGCACACAGTAAGAAGGGGCTTCAGTGGGAAGGCTAGTTCAGTATTATTACCTACTCCAGGGTTATGTCAGGTTACATTAGTGCAGTTAGCTTTGGGCATGTGCAGATCACATAAATTGCTTGCTTCTCAGAGTTTACTAGTCGCAAATGTTTTTATAATAAGATAATGTCTCCAGGTCTCAAGGCCAGAGAGGTTGCAGAATGTTTCTAAGACAAACAAACAGAAGGTTTTTTTGTCCTTAGGAATATGCTCACTCAGAGGACTCACCCTCCTCTGTACTTTGTCATGGCTTGAACCTCTACATGGTAGAGACCTTCTTAGATTCAAATTTCTGTCTGAAATTCTCCTTTCATCATTAGGAGAATAAAAGTATCAGTCTCACCTGGTCAACTTAGGTTTGCTCTGAATTTTCCCCACAACCCACAGCCCAGCCCTGAGAATGGTGGTGCACGGAGCCCTGGAGAGCAAATTAATTCTTCCACACAATGACCTGCTCTCCAGCCTGCACAGAGACAGTGTGAGCTGCTCATATTCATGGGGAAGCTACTCAGGGCTCAGCAGAAAGTGCTGGGACAGAGATGATGGAGAATACCCTGAGTGGTGGAAATGCACTTCCTATAGATTATTTGTCACAGATGGTTTTCTTCCTTCCAGAAGGAAGGCAATTTTCATAATCTCTGGGTACCTGTGATTGTGTCTGTTTTGGTAAAAATGGGGGTTTGTCTATTGTAATGTGTGCAATTTGGAAACCAGACTCTGTGACCCAGGGATTTTTCCTCATATTGTTTGGTGTTTTGAGGACTATAATTGCCAGAAGTCATCTGATTTCCCAAACTGTCTTGCAAAATCTGACCTTTCATGTGTGTTCATTGAGGTTTCACGGCCTTTAGCTTGTGCTCCACAAATGTTTTGAGTGGTTGTCTCCACAATGAAAATGTAAAGACATTCCTCCAGGTAGGCCAAGCGGATGAAGGTGAGGGGGAAAACAAACGAGGGTCACAGGGCAGGGAGGGTGGACTCCCCAGCCCTGAAATCAAGGGTCTCCCTAAGTCAAAACTAAGAAGGAGAGGTCAAGGAACTTAGGGCCACAGCCCAAAAGGTCATAAGGATTCATAGGGGATCTTAACAAGGGTCTGTGGCCTGCATGAAGTCAGGACCAGGGGAGGTTGGCAGGTCCCTATGCTGTTTGGAATGAACAGGTAATGGTGAGACTTGACTCCTGGTGAGAGTGACTTGTCCCGTGTCTGTGAGGAGGGAGATGGTGAGGAGAGAGAACAAGGAGAGGGGAAGGGGGATGAGAATGGGAGAGACTCTAACCAAACAGAGCCCGATGTAAAAGCAGAGACCAGGACTTTCGCAGCAAGTCCAGGACACTGGATCACACATGTGGATAACTGGGCAACAGGTTTCCAGACAGGCAGTTGTAAAACAAACTACTGATGCTCACTCCAGAAGAGTAAAACATGCTTCAGGGTCAGTAGAAACCTGGCCATGAGTGACATGTCTAAGGAGCCTCCTTCTCTGCCCCAGGACCTAGGGCACTCTTGGCCCTCCAACCCAAGGCATCACTATCTCTGTATCCATGAAGCTCAGGAGCAGGCTCACTGTCCAGGCGGGCCAGTCTGCCTCTTCCCCTGCAAGTTAAGGGTTGCATGTCCGTTTGACATGAATGTCATGAGGACATTTATGTTGAACGCCTAAAGTGTTTTATTCTCAATGTTTAAAGACATTATTTCAAAATCTAAACATTTGAACCAGTCCTGTCAGAACCCAAATAGTTACATCATACAGTCTCAAGTTGGGCATTTTCATCAGGGTCCATATGGTGGATAGAATTAGGAACCTGTGTAGTTCCTGCATTCAGACCACTTATTCGGGTGAGGAAATGCAGGTGGACCAGCCTGGGCCTCAACAAGAAGCTGTCTTCCATTTCTATCCCCATGAGTATACCAGCAGCCCAGATGAGCAGGGTGAAAGGGAAGTTCAGTGTGAGGAGGGAAGAACAGCAGCAGTCCTGAGCCTGAAAACCCATTGGCCTGGGGCCCCTCAGCTGCAAGACCTGCAGCAGTCACAGTGGGAAGCTCTTCACAGTGGTGCAAGTAAAGTAATTTTCATGGGAGAGGCCCTGCAGGAAGGAGCATGTCACCCAGGGCAGCAGATGGCCATGGGCTGCAGCACCACATCACTTCCCAGACTCCACTGAGAAGGTTCAGCATTCAAGGAGTGAACCCACAGTCAGGATGTGAGGTGGATTCCTTCCTGGAAGAGCACACAAAATTCCTGCATGTCTCTGAGCAGTTCCTTACAATAATCCCAGAGAATAATGAAGGGAGGACATCGTCAGGGATGTCTTGTGGTGGTCTTCACACTAAGACTTGGTCAAGTGCACAAACACCTACATGGGGTGCCACACACCACTCATGTCAATGGCAGGTGCTCCTCACCTGAGCACTGCCTTCAGGTCACTGCTCCTCTTCAAACACCTTGATGTCTTCTCTTCTGAAAGCAGGTACTGAGGTCTAGGGACAGTAAAGAGGGCAGAAGAGCTAATAAAGGGAAATGACAAGCCCCAAAACCTAGGGCAACAGTGAACCTCCCACTAGCCACCAGGAGTACAGCACCCTCACAGGCACACAGGAGGCCATAGCCCCTCTGCCCATCACAAACCAGACTTCATTCCAGGGCCTGTTAACCTGGAAACAGTGGATCTTTATGGAACTTCAGCTCCACTCTGGGTCCTGGACAGAAAGTTCCAGCACAGCTCACCTCTATGAGGTTCAGGACTCGGCAGCCGTGACCTCCTTTCCCCAATGTCTCTGGGTTCATGATCATGGCACCTGTGAAACACATGCAACATTCCAAAGAAAGCTTCCCTCCTTCCTCTGGGATTCTCCCTTTCATGTCCCTCTCATCCCTCCACCATCTGCACCCCTTCCTTTCTTTCTTAATTTTTTACACTATCAATGACTCAAACTGAGGGACATGAGAATCACATCCACCAATTCATGGGGTTTCAAGCACAGGTCCTTGAGCACAAGGCACCCCAAGGCACATGTGAGCAAACATTGAAAGTGCAGTAAAGTCACTATGATGGGAGAATGCAAATGGCTTTCCAAAGGCTGCCCTGCTCAGATTCAATTCTCTATATGATTCCCTTTACTGAGGCTCAGAAAAACAGTGGGATGTCAGGGAAGAAATTGGTGCATTCTCTGATCCCAACCATAGTTCAGAGAAGAGAGGATGATTTGCATGAAAGGTCTCACTGAGCTGTGCCTGCACCTGCATCAGGGATGAGCCTGCAGTTCTTGTTACAGGAAATAGGGGTCAGGGGTACTAACATCACCATGAGCTTTGTCTTTACTAAAGACATGTATTCAGGGCTCTATTCAGATATCTGCATCAGAGGTGCCTAGAATTTGAGCCTTACTTCTTAGTGTAATTTTCAGCCTATTAGAATTTGGGCAGCCTGTTTAGTTAATGTTTCTCTCTGGTTTTCCATTGGAATCACCTGCCTTATTTTAGTTTCCGTTTTTTAATTGTTACATGCCTCCTCATGTCAGACACTGTATGCATAAGGACTGCAGCATCAGTGCTGTCAGGGAGCAGGGAAGAGTTTTCTTCTTAGTCTTCCCCAGAAAGCCACAAAGACTTTCTTGATCCTAGTAAGACATGTTCCCAAAAGTGGAGAATGGTGACTGCCTTTCAGCGACTTGGTGTCTTTGCAAAGCATCTCCAGAGATTCTCAAATTTTGCTCATTTAAAAAATCACTTAGAGGTTGTTTTAAATTTCTAATGCCCAGGCCTGAGAAAGTAACTCACCTTTTCTTTCTCAGGGACTACCATTTTACAAGTTTTTTTTAAGATAGAATGGGAAATAAGATATATATATATATATATATATATATATATATATATATATATATATACATACTACAGATATAAGCATACCACATGAACCACCTTGATTGCTGTGATTCCTATTTTAGAGCCACCCAGGTGTTCACAGTGCAAGGCAAGAAGAGAATCAGTGTGCAGGAAATAAACCTTGTGTAGAAAACAAAATATGGAAATGGCATCCCACCCTGGGGAGAGTTTTATTCACATGGAAATAAATATCTCGAACAACTACTGTGGAATGACTTTAAATACTCACAGTAGCCAGGCCAAGAGAACTTTATACACAGTGGTTTCCACTGACATCCTCCATGGTAGAAGTCCCAGAGGTCACCAGAGTATTGCCTCAGGACACATCTGGGTGTGGGGGAGGTGGGGCACACTGAGCTGGAAGGCTGAGGTCAGAGCTTCCACACAACCCCACCAGACCCAGGTCTGCATCCTTATGGCCTAGTCCTTTATCTCAGATTTCACACCACTACTTGGACTACATGGAAGTGCCCTTGTCTTTTCTCCACTCTGCAGACCTGTAGTCTGTTCTCCAATAATCCTGTCACGGCCCAAACCTCCTGCTAACACTCTGGCACCGTCCCACTCCCATGTCCAGATGGACTCCTGACTGGGACAGGGAAGTCAGTGAAAAGTACAGGAGGCATGGACAATGCTTCTTGGGTACACAAATGAAAGCAATCCCAAGACAAAGACAGAATAATAAAGAAAAAAGAAAAAGAAAACTGCAGGGAGTTCTGATTTCTAGGGCAGAAAGTGGACAGGAAGGGTCTTGAAGCTGGCAAGGCTTCCCACGCTCTCTAAACCTGCTGGGAATGCAGATCTTTTCCCATGCTGACACCTTCTCGGTGTCTGAGGTTCTTTCTAGCTTAGGCTGTGAAATTGCAGGACAGAACAGCCTGCTTTTCTCCCCCTTCCACACGGAGCCACCATATGTCCCCAGGGTGACCACAGTCTATCCCTTTCTGTAATTCTGTTAGTATTCTCAAAACTGACATTCCTGCTCTTCCCCTGGCCACTAGCCCTAGGAGGAGATTGCCTGACCTTCCCATGTCTTCCTACCTCATTGATTCTCTGAAGAACTGTACTTTCCATTCAGCCTTGGAGGGAAGCAGCTGTGTCCTGGGTTTCTCTACTTGTCCATTTTCAGAACACACTTCCTCTAAATTCTTGACATTTTCTTTAATGATGACCTTTAGGCCAGAGACCTACTGTTTCCTTCTCCATCACAGTGACAATGTTTTCTTTTTCACGTCTTTTTTATTTTCATTCAATTTACCTCATTTCACACCTTAGTACATTTTTAAATTCAAATGTGGGTGGTATTCCATAGGTTAATCGACTCATTAGTTTTCAGACACAATATAATTTTTGACTTATAGAAGCTTTTAAATTTTTTCTAATTATTTATACATGACAGTTGAATGCTTTTATGCATTTTTAATATACATCAATAAAATATAGCTCTAATTTTTCTGATTGTACATGTTGTAGAGTCACATTGGCATGCAGTCATATATACATAAGGTAATAGTGTCTATTACATTCTACCATCCTTCTTAACCCCATGTCGCTTGCCCGAGCTTCACTCCCCTCTACCTAATCTAAAATAACTCTCTGAAAAAGAGAATCATGTGAAATAAATTCCATCCTTATTTTCTCCGTGCTGTTGAATTTGATGCTGGTGAAACACAGGAAAGAGGAGCAAAAAAACTACCAAATATATCTCCTAATGGTGGCCCCATCAGGACTTTCTGATACTATGTTTTACGAAGTTTGGGACAAAATCAAAATTTGTTTTCTTGTTCAAAGAACACGGGGCAAATATCATTAAATGTAACAAATTGAAAACCCAACTCTGTGTTTCTTTGTGTTGCTCAGATTTTAACTATTTTTCTATTTGTAGTTATTGCTGATCTGAGTAACAAAAGTAGAATTGTAGCTTATTAATGTAAATTCAACTATTCATCTTGCACCACAGTTTGGAACACCAGATTAAATAAAGAGGTGAGAGAACATTAAAATAGAGAGTGGAATTCTTGGAAATGCATTTTTAATTTTTTTTTTCCTGAAAAGTCTCACCAAAGCTGGTGGACACAAAGGAACAAATGTGAATAAAGCTCATGAGGAACATGGGAGGGTTGGGGTCAGGTGTGAAAACACACAGGACTAAGGAAACTCTTTCCCAGGACCTGGAGATAGTCAGTCTTCCTTTCTTGCTAACTACTCTGGTGTGTTTACAGTTGAGAGCTGAGTTTGTAGAATACTGCATGCTTTTTTTATAGGGTTCATAATAACTTCATATCATTGAAGAAAGAGCATGGATTACAGTGATTCTGAACAATCTTCTTTCATATGGCTTATTTTCCATGAACTTGTGTATGTCAGGAGAGGAGTAACATCACTTAAAAATTATTCATACTGATTAAGGTTGGTTCCTAAATCTGTGGGTGCAAGCTTTAGATTTTACAAGTATACTTGAAGGTTGCTTCACATTTTTTTCCACAGCTTTATTGAGTTAAATTTCAAGGACAAGCTGGGTGTGGTGGCACACACCAGTAGTCCTAGCAGCTTGGGAGGCAGAGGCAGGAGGATCGTGAGTTCAAAGCCAGCCCCAGCAAGGGCAAGACACTAAGCAACTCACTGAGACCCTATCTCTAAGTAAAACACAAAATAGGTCTGGGGATGTGGCTCAGTGGCTGAGTGCCCCTGAATTCAATACCTGGTTCCAAAAAAATAAAACTTGAAAAACAATTAAATGCACCTATATGAAGCATGCAGTTTGATCAGTTTTGGCATGTATGTAACCAATGTGGTCTTATATTTCAAATACTACAGAAAGTGATGGAAAGGATTTTTATTTTGAGTATTTCAATTACTTTTTAAAAAATTAATAATCATTCAGACTCTTTCTTGTATGATTTATTGTATTAGAATTCAATCACCATAAAATATATAGAACCCAATACGCACATGTCAACTACTTCAAATTTAAATGGCACACAGATATATATCTCAAAGGTCAAGAAAGAAAGCACAAAACAAGTAAATATAAAGTGCTTCAAACTAAGTGATTATAAAACCTTAAAATATCAGAATCTCTACGATGATATAGCACTCAGATGAACATTTATAACTTGAAGTACTTATATCCGTGAGAAGCTAGGTTAGCAATCAAACTATTTGTAAATTAGGCAGTAGGAAAGAAAGAATAACAGTAGGAGCAGAAATATATGTAAAAGATAAGAAATTTTATAGTTATTATAACTTGTAATATGACATTAGAATATGTGCTATAAGAATTCAAGTTTCTGTCCATCATGGGTTCCTACATGCAGAACGTCAGAAGGGCAATATCAAACAGATGACATTCCTATGATTGATGTCTTCTGCATTTTCTTGTGCCATCTAAGGCAATAAGATTGGCTGAAGACTGTCACACATAGATGCCATTCATGTGGTTTCTCTCCACTGTGTGTGACTGTGTATTCTAAGGTTAGGGTATAAAGAGAGACTGTTCCACACAGGCTACATTCCAATGGCCACTCTCCAAGGTGAGTTAGCTTCCATTTTTAATAATAGAGTGATGTTGAAGACTACACCACACAGGTGCATGCAGGTTATTTGGTTCCAGGGTGTGTTTCCTCATGTTGTCTCAGGCCAGATGATCTACTGATGGCTTTCCCACAAACATGACATTTGTAAGGCTTCTCTCCAGTATGTGTTTTCTCATGCAGTCTCAGGCCAGAGCAGCTACTGAAGACTTTTCCACATAGATTACATTTGTATGGTCTTTCTCCAGTATGTGTTTTCTCATGGTGTCTCAGGCCAGATGATAGGCTGAAGGCTTTCCTACACACATGACATTCATATGGTTTCTCACCAGTGTGGATTCTCTGATGGGGTTTAAGGTAACATGATTGACTGAAGGATTTCCCACACAGTTGGCATTGATATGGTTTCTCTCCAGTGTGTGTTCTTTGATGAAGTCTAAGGTGGCTTGATTGGTTGAAAGCTTTCCCACACACATTGCATTCATATGGTTTCTCACCCGTGTGGGTTCTCTCATGTGTTTTAAGATAGCAGGATTGACCATAGCATTTGCCACACAATTTGCATCGATATGGTTTCTCTCTAGTGTGGACTCTCTCATGTATTCTAAGGTAGCAAGATTGCCCAAAGGATTTCCCACACAATTGGCATTGATATGGTTTCTCTCCAGTGTGTATAATCTGATGACGTCTAAGGTGACTTGATTTGCTGAAGGCTTTCCCACACACGTGGCACTGATATGGTTTCTCTCCAGTGTGTGCTCTCTCATGCATATGAAGGTTATATAATTTACTAAAGGCTTTCCCACACAGTTGGCATCCATATGGTTTCTCTCCACTATGGATTTTCTCATGTTCTTTAAGGTTGTAAGAGTTCCTGAAGGTTTCCCACATGCATGGCATTCATTTTGTTTCTCACCTGTGTTGGTTCTCTCATGTTGTCTAAGCTCAGAACAGTAACTGAAGTCTTTCCCACAAAAATTGCATTCACACCTCATTTCCCCTGTGGTAGTTGCATGGAGTCTCCTTGCATGAGAGGTTTGATCAAAGGATTTGCTACATAGGTGATGTTCATATTGTATCTCTCCAGGGTCATTCTTGTTTCCTTTTCTAGGATGTAAACCAATCATATGTCCCTTCAAGCATACCTGGCATTCACATGACATACTGCTATCATTTTTCTTGTTTCCACTGAGGTACAAATTGTCAGTGAGGGATTGTCCACAGCTTTGGTTGACGTCATGCTTTTCTGCTGGGTTAGCAAACAAAGGTTGAGTAGATGCAGAGTTGTGACATAGATCTTCCTCCAAGTCTTTCCATTCCAAAGAATGTTCCTGAACTTGAGATTTCTGTTTTGTAAGAAGATGAACATTTCTTAATGATTTCCCCATATAAACTGATAAACTGACTTGTCTATATTTAAACCTTAGACACATCCATTGAAAGGAGAAAACTAAAATTTCCACTTTTGATTCCATATACATCGTACATAATTCCCAGGTGAGCCAAGTATTATCGATTTGCTAGTATGCTATTTAAATTGGCTCAGATTAATTTCATGGACTTCAAAGTTTCAAAGACTAGCTGCGTGAGAAATACTAATTTTTAATTTCTCACAGAATGCAAACTATACAGAGCTTTTGGCTCAGAAATTGTGTGATGTCAAAATAATTACAGCCATGAAGTTGCACTCAATTACTAATTTATTCCACAGACAGACCTTGCATTTTCACAATCAATGCTCCCATCCCTGAAACTTACCATTGACATGTTGAGGGGTGTATCCATCCTGTTCAGAAGTGCTCTGTGTATCCTTCCATGTTTTGGTGTGTACTTTCCTTGCCTAGAAGAGTTGGAAATAGAAACTGGGAGCTTGAGTTTCAGAGACAGACAAAATTGAGAAAAACAATAATCTCATGAGAATATTTTTACATTATTGACACTTTCACAGAGGAAATGTTTTAAACCAAGAACAAACAGTATGTAGCAGAAACTGAGGACACTGGTAATTACAACAAATTTTCAGGATAGAATTACTTTAAGTGAAATGGGAAAAACTCTTTCAAGCAGAAAATGAGAAAAAGAGACATTATTGAATTTGACCTTCAAAAATGCAATAACATGTTTTGTACTAAATGAAAATATGAATGTGGAACAAATTTTGAATGTAACAGAAAGGAGCTATGTCTACACATGAGATGTTTTCTCCCATTATGACCTGCTGCATATTAGACAACACTGTTCATTTCATGACTATGTCACTTAATATTTCCAACCTCATCCTCACTAGCTGGGAACCCTTCTCTGTGGAACCACAAGTCTCCATTTTGTTCCTGAACTCTAACTTGATGGAAACCCTAATCCTGCCACCATCCACAGAATTTTTCCTTACCCCAGAAGCAAAGTCAAATCTAATTTATAGGATAGACACACTAGTCATCGTAAGAAAGGAATTGGATTTTAAGGTTTCTGCCAAGAAATGTGCATTGTGATCAAGTCCATGAAGATGACTTAGCAAAAATGAACAGAATCTAGAAGGAGAGAGAAAACATTTCACAGAGGAAATATTGAAGATCCCACAGTGCAAGAGAATAAGATGTAGACTATGTTCCCATAGGAGGCAGGAATGAAGGACACTGATGCTCATAACCACATTCAAGGAATGCTAAATCAACAGTCCTTTCAGGAAGTATATGTCTCCACTAAATATTACTTTTGAGAATTCCCTGTTTTCACAATTCTCTTCTCAAGCAGTGACCATATAAGAGTAAAAATTTATAATTTTTAGGCCTATATATGGATTACAAATCATTCATGCAGGAGATTTAGTTTTAATTAATACATGAAATTATCGTGCAGACCACATTCTAGTGTGGTGCAAAATGAATTGTATAACGTTGATGGACTCACCAACTGATATTAGATGATTGATGATTTCCAGCATCACTGACCTGTGTAGCATTTTCTGGGGTGAGTCCAGCATGGCCCACTCTTCTTGGGTGAATCTTACACTTACATCTTCAATGGTCAGCGATTCCTAGAACATTATTGACAGCTAGTTTAGACAAAGCAATTCCTTCAATTTCCCAAAAGAAGGGATGTCAGGACAGCACTGAGGCAGAGGGAAACTGGGTGTACAGGGATACCAAACTGCCTATGGCACCAGCCTCTTGATTCTCAGCACCCAACACAAAACATGGAAACATTCCAAGGGCTGGTAATTATAACTTTCAGACAGTCAGGTTATTTTAAATTTTCACCTGAAACATTTTGAGTACAATTTAAATCCCCATTTGTTTAAACAACTTTGTAGAATTATCACCAGGCAATACTTAACAACGATTTGACAGTCTTAAACAATTATTATGTATAAACTTTTCACAAAGGTGTATCCTAGAATCCCATCTATGAAATGGTTAGAAACATGAGTGTTTAAAAGGCCAAACCATTTCTCCATATCTTCAAAACATGCATCACCTATAAGCCTATCACTAGAGCAATGGAGACATCCTTGAACCCATACCCAGAATTCTTGGGAACTGAAAAAAACCCTACATATCTAGGTGTCAGTAAGAACAGTCACTCTTCTCATGATGTGACCAAGGAGGTCATAATAAGGTTAAGGACAGACATTTCAGCAGCACAAGGCAAAGACTCTGATGCTTGTGTTCTGAAGGAGAGTCCCAGCATGATCATCCCTATGATTCAACTACTATTCTCAATTCTCTCTGAAGCTCGAAACACTATTCATATATATGTCTCTGACATTCAGATCTTGTTTCTCTATTTTGGTACTGGTTTTCAAAAAGTTTGGTTTCAAAAATTTTGCTCTATCACCTGTGTTGTTTACTAGTATGCTTTTAATGGCACAACATCAATTAAGGCAATATGACTTGCTCTATACAACTTTGAATGGTTTATTAGTCAGTTGCCCCGACACTGGGTAATAAGAATGATCATGATTGCTTTAGGTATCCTTTTAGAACTTCTCAGAAGGTTGAAATGTATTGCATCAAACTCCAAGTGTAAATTAGAAAAAAGAAATGACTTCTCATGCCTTCTGTAGCCTACCACTTTCATTTTCCTCATTCTCAGTCCAATGTCTGTGCCACTGGGTCAGCTGAATTCACCTGCTGGAATATCTACCACCATGTTGGGCTGCAATGTTCCACCCTCACTCATTCTTCTGGCCTGCATTCACCACAGTCAGAGCACTATTGCAGTGAAGAGCACCATTAATCAGCAATGATTTCAAATGAAGTCAGAGGCAGAACATCAGATACAATATTCCCCATGCCATGTGGAAGTACACAGCCAGGAATGGTACCATGGTATAGTAGTGTCATGACAGGAAGCAGATTAGCTGCCTGAGGTGAGCTTTTGACCCATGAAGATCACTGCAGAGTTGGGGTGACAGGACTAACTCCTGCCTGCACTGAAGAATTGGCATCTTTCTCAGTAGGGGTGATATTTCAATGGAAAATGGCATTCTCTGCTCACCAGTTGATGCACGGCCATTGATTTTGCTTCCTGCAATCTTCCTCTGTCTATTCACATACACAGTCCAACAATTTTCAGGAGAATCTGTGGACAAAGAAGGAAATCATGAGACTCAACCCTTTTACAAAATATCCTGACACCTCCATCATGAATTCCTACACATTCATAAGATTAAAACCCACTCCAAGCACAAGAAAAATTCATTTCATTCCAGAAGATATAGGCACAGTGTTTCATTCATATTCCAAGATCATAATTTAAAAGGGTGTGATAATGATTACCAGTAAAATTGATGGAATCACACCTCCTGTATATGCATTTCTACATACATGAAAAACCATGAATTTCACATATGACTTGTGCTACAGAGACCAAAGTCACACAGCTCTCTTACAGTTTGAAATATAGGTACCCCTTCTTACCCAAAGTGCAGAATTTGGATTCCACCCAGGGGGAAATATTGTGAAATTTCTCTCATTTCACTGTTTTGCTCTATTTGTTAGTAGTCGTTCTCTAAGATCCATCAGGTGTCCCTGGAGCCTCACTCCTTCCACCCTCCCTCACTCATGAGTTTCAACCACCCTTCATGGACTCAGGACCAGTCAACGGTCCAAATTATGAAAGAAAGAATCAACTCCACTGGCTATCTGTTTTGAGGAATCCATGCCACTATCCTGCCAATCCAACCCTTTTAGTTCTACTTATCACAAACTGCTGAGGCACTGGGGTCATACTCGTACTCTCATGCACTGTGACATTAATTTATATCAAGGATAATCAGAAATTGTGCTCATATATGATGACTGGCCATCAGGATGAAATCCTTTTGCTCAGTGTGGTAGTTTGCTGGTGTGTTAGCTGAGATCTTTGAAATTCTGTTTTGAATTCATCTTCACCAGCTGTGACATCCTTACTTTCCATTATGAATCCATCACATGAGAACAAGATATTTATAAATGGTCATGTATCCCTGAAAATATCAAATTTCATGAATATATTGTAATTTTCATTTCTAAGATTAGATTTCACCATGTTTGTGTCTGAAGACTGAAAAAAAGGACAAGAGCTAAGTGCCCTGGTGCATACTTGTAAGCCCAGCAACTCAGAGGCCTGAGGTAGAAGCATGCCAAGTTCACAGGTACCCTAGGCAACTTGGTGAGGCTCTAAGTAATTTAATGAGTCTCTGTATGAAAATAAAAGAAAGCAAATATGGACTGGGCTTATGACTCAGTGGTTAAGTACACCTGGGTTCAATCCATGCTTTTATTTATTTATTTTTTTTAAAGAAAGCACAGCTAGAAATGTAGCTCTATCCTTGTTATGGCATCCCTGACATCAATCCCAAAGCAACAAGAAAAGAAAAGAAAAGAAAAGAAAAGAAAAGAAAAGAAAAGAAAA